>MNPL01007973.1:21442-35641 GCA_002081605.1 Tropilaelaps mercedesae | reverse complement strand
ATATATATATATATGTATATATAAATATACATATATATATATATATATATATATATATCCATATATATATATCCATATATACATATATATATATATATATATTAGTTTTTAGTTAAAGCATGAAAAACGACTTCGCTTATAGATTTGCAAAACTGCTAAGTAAAGTGACTTAGTTATAAGACTTGGTTGTCCCAATCCTATAGGTTATTACAAGCAAAGTAGTCAAATTAAAAGCTACGATTCACGGCACAGCCGATCCTCTATCCATTCATAGCACTATCTATATATTATCCATCCATTTGACAATTTAGACAACCGTTCGGCGCTAGTTTGTGAAATCTCACAGGTTGCAGCACTAATATCAAGCGTTTGTTTCCGTCGACAGGTACTGTGCATGATACTATGCTCAGTGCATGTATGCGACCTGTGGAACGTCACGAATCAGCCGTCAGACTACACCAGGTCGCAGCTATGGAGTCCCATCATCCAATTCCTAACAATCGTAGGTGGCTTCACTTAACAACTCTGAACATCGTTAGATAGCCAAGAAAACATTTGGAACCTGATTTAAGCACAAATAAGAGCAACACATTTTGTATGGCGAAATTCAATGCTTCATCCAGCTGACAGCCATTTTAGCCAATCGAGCATGTACGATGAAGTTTCCCCGCAGATAATGTATAGACGTCGCACTTGCGAGTACAGCACAACGTCCTCATTCTTCTCGAAGTCGAGATGTTCCCCCAATGCTTGATTTCTGCCTAGCGTTTAGCAGTAACACAATGGGACGTTTATGCATTGTCGCCACAAATTCTTCAAATAATTACTGTGTATTGTTTTTTGAGGAATATTTAAGGCGTATCCTATCATGATCCTATCACGTGTCCTATCATGATCGCGCTATGCAAAGAAGACATGTAAACTCAGACGACTTCAGGCCACATCGACGTGCATTGGCGCCTGCGTACGGCGATTGGCTTAAGCTAACCAGCTGGTTTTATTCTACCATTTACAGTTGTATGCCGCCGCTATCATCATTTACCTAAAGAACCGTGGTCACATAAACTCGGCGTCCTTAACGGCTTTTTGGTTGCTGTACACGGTAGCGACCGGCCTGCGTTACCGGACGGCGTTGATGGCCGCGTTCTCAACCAACGCCCCCCAGGTACAACCATTACACCACGCACACACGCACACACGCACACACACACACACACACACACAGAATAGCACAGAGACGCAGCTATCAACAATGGCGCAGGCTTTATCATCTGTTTCGATGTGTTCAAATAGAGATTGACCAGTCAGTCGTCGTCTGGGCCGTAGTTCGTTGTGGGGCGGAACACTTGTACCGAGAGGCGATTCACAAAATGTGCCGCAGTTTCCCAATGTGGCTGATATCTCACAATTGAATCGTCTGCATTTAGTGAAGCTAACGTACAATTCAATGTGTTGTGAATGATAGACAGCTCGTGATAATATTGCGTATACGTTTCAGTTGAGGTCAATGGACCGACTGCGGTTTTCGCTGGCGGTGATCGCCTTTCCGCTGTCTGTCAGCCAATTCATACTGAGCTGTTTTGCCGACCGGAGGTTGTCGTATTTCATCGATAGGACAAGGGCCAATTTAAGTCCTGAGAGCGATGCCTCTTTTTTGTCCAGCCTTGTGTTCTGGTGGTTTAATGGGTGAGTGGTGATTGCTTTTTTGAATTCGGAGAGTTGCTTTTTTTAATCGAATATGTTTATTGCTCTGTAGCGTCCGGTATGCGAGATGGTTGAACTTGAATAAAGTCGAAATACTAAGGTGATGGATTAACCATCGTTTAAGCAACGATGATGATAATAATAATAATAAAATAATAATAATGATAATATAATAATAATAATAATAATAATAATAATAATAATAATAATAATAATAATAATAAAATATTAATAGTAATAGTAAATGTACGAGCACAACAAAATAACGTTTTTCATAAGTAATTTTCTAGACATTGTGAAAAAATGTGTCTTCTAACCATGATTTTAGAATGGCCGCTCTCGGCTATCAGCGGGCTTCGAAAAAATCCGGACTGCGTATGGAGGATATGTGGAAATTGGACGAAGTTAACACGACCGATGGCATTCTCCGAAAATTTTTGCCTAAATACCAGTCCGAGGTCAATCAGAAGAGGGGCCGACCTACGAAGCAGATCAAGGAAGACGGAACACCGGTACTCAGTGACCAGCAGAATATCCTCCTCCCGCTACTGAGAACGTTTGGTTGGCCGTTGCTCGGGACGGCGTTGATCAAACTGATTGCATCGCTGCTGACATTCGTGGCGCCAACTGTGCTCAATTCCCTCATTTCGTTCATCCAATCCGATGGTAACCAGTTCGTCAAAAGCAGTTCAATTCAGCTCTAAGTCCGTTGATGTTAATTCACGGAACTGCAATTTCAAAATGCGTCGGTTTTGGCGTGAATTAATGCGACAAGTATTATAATACACAAACAAATATATGTATATATATATATATATATATATATATATGAAGATAAAACTGCCCTTTAGACATTGAAAAACTCAATTGCAATCACGTCTAACTGCATTTGACGAGAAGAACAATGCCGATTTTTCGTTAAACTTATTGGAAATTTGTAGACGAGAAGTTCGCGTTCGTTGTTGGGGCGTTTTTGTGGATGACTCTTAATTCTTGGTAGATTTCCGTGAACGGATAGCATTGTCGGTCAAACTACTACTAAGCAACTGGCTTTTTTCTAGAAGAAGGAAAGCATTGTCACTTTTCCTGCTGAGCCGCTAAACATTTACATTTAAATTTTCATATATATATATATATATATATATCTTTTTTTTTTCTTAATATCTATTTATGGCTATCCCTGTCTATGAACATTTGCAGAACCGACGTGGAAGGGCGTTTTCCTCGCCTCGATAATGCTCTTCTCCTCAATGGCTGAGTCACTTCTGAACAGTCAGTACGAATATCGAATCTACCTTATCGGCATGCGTGTGAGATCTGCAGTTATTCACGCCATCTACACGAAGACGCTCGGCCTAAGCGGCCCGGCAAGGAACCAGTTTACGACAGGCGAAATCGTCAATCTAATGTCCGTCGACACCCAGAGGTTCGTCACACACCCCACTGACGTTTAACGAGTCAGCCCAGATTGATCATCAGAGACGAATTATTCTGCTTAGTTGAATCAACAGCGCGTTCGAGGTTGAGGTTAAGTCAGGTTTAAACCGTCTCGATTCACAACAGAACGCCTTGATGGAGTGTATGGACGTGGTTAGCTAATGAGTCTGGTAATTAATTGTTTCAGGATTATGGACCAGATGCATATGATGAACATGCTGTGGTCTATTCCGCTCCAAATTGGCATTTGTATCTACATGCTTTGGCAACAATTGGGTATTGCCACACTTGGCGGGATATTTGTGATGATTCTACTTATGCCCATTAACGCTGTCGTCACCATGTTTCTTAGGAAATATCAGGTAACGATTGCTTCGTATAGTGGGAAAAATAGTTACCGCAACATCACGATTAGATATGGAAAGAAAACCCCTGCGAATGATAAAATAACGCAGCTATCTCGACATTGTCTAGTATAAGAACCAAAGAAATGCCATAGACTGGTCTGTTGGATAGGGAATTGGTCTTTTTAACAATTATATTTATAACATAATTCAATATAGTCAGCGATATTAAAGCAGAACCGGAAACGTGCCTTAAGTACGCGTGATTCTTCTCTGCTGTGTGCTTCAACTGTTTCATTATCTTCAAGTTAGCCTCGACATGTTTCTGACAGTTACAACAACATAAGTAGAGAGATGGGACCCTCGCAGTGACTTCACAGCGTGTGCATTTCATATCACGGCACGAAATGCCTCTCTGTTTTTGTGTACTAGATATATATATATATATATATATGTGTGTGTGTTTGTAATGTTGAATGTTACCCTCTCGATTTCTGGGTCTCCAGATGGAATTAATGCGTGATAAGGACAAGCGCACGAAGCTGATGAACGAGATTCTTTCTGGCATTAAAGTTTTCAAGCTATACGCGTGGGAGCAGTCGTTCATGAAACGCATCGAAGGTTTGCGAGGCAAAGAATTAGCCGCTCTGCGTCATCAGGCCTGGCTTAGCGGCTTCATGACATTCGCCTTTACGAGCGTCCCTTTCCTCGTGGCTCTCGCTTCATTCGCCACCTTCGTCCTCTCTGATCCGGCCAATGTCCTCGACGCCAACAAGGCCTTCGTCTCGCTATCGCTCTTCAACATTTTGAAACTGCCCATGGCTTTCCTGCCGATGCTAATAACGTTCACGGCGATGTTCTTCGTATCGCTCAACCGAATTAACAAGTATCTTCGATGCGAGGAGCTGGATAAGGATGCGGTGCAAAAAATTAGAGGAGCCCGTAAGTGGAATTGATCCTAAGACTGGCTGGAGAAGGCGTGCGCGAACTTCCCATTTCGTCGGCGTTATTTCATGATATTCTATCGAAAACTGCGCAGCACCGCATGTAATGGTAAAGTGCCGACACCAAGTAACCGATGAATATCTCTTGCAGCTAACGCGATAAGCATCAAAGATGGTGTCTTCCAGTATTCATCAGACGCGTCAACGCCTGTCCTCAGGGATATCAACATGGAGGTAAAGCGTGGCCAACTGGTGGCCATTGTCGGCACCGTGGGAACGGGCAAATCAACGCTGCTCGGCGCGTTCTTGGGGGATGTCTTCAAGAAATGCGGAACGGTAACCGTTTCGGTGAGCTCTTCCTTCTGTTTTCCGTAGCTTTCGTTCTGAGTGGCTATCCACGAGACATTGTGCCAGTACGATAACAGTTTCGCGTTTGCCTTTTTAGTATTAGCGCCGATGCTCGATTCCGCTTAGAGTGGACGTAAGCTTCGATCTCTGCAACAAGTCGAGCCTATTCAGTTAGATGCTTAGTCATTTTACTCATCTAATATTTTTCAGGGCTGACCATCAGCCAGCATTTAACGTCATCGTCACCATCAGCGACATGTAACGTAATCGCGTGTCACTATGCGACATCATAAAATGTATACATAGACTTATCAAAAAATATTTTTGTTCTGCGTTTTTTCCGTTGTTGACAGGGCTCTGTAGCGTACGTGCCTCAACAGGCTTGGATACAGGGTACGTCAATTAAGAACAATATTTTGTTCGGCAGTAAAATGGAGCGTGCGCGCTACGAGCAAATCCTAGATATGTGCGCACTCCGTCCTGATCTGGCAATTCTGCCCGGAGGCGATGAAACCGAGGTGGGCGAGAAAGGTATCAACCTCAGCGGCGGCCAGAAACAGCGAATATCATTGGCACGCGCTGTGTACGCAGATTCTGATATCTACTACTTCGACGATCCACTGTCCGCTGTTGACAGTCACGTCAGCAAACACATCTTCGACAAAGTTGTCGGCAATGCGGGAATCCTCTCGAGTAAGGTGAGCGTAGAAACGCGCACGTTTTCATCGTGATCTGTGTTGTGGCTGGGGTCCCGCTTGAGGTATCGACTCAGACGCATGATATGACTGGGATATGGTGGAATTAAGATGTTGCTGCAAAAGATGGAATGGTTGGCTATCGGTTGAGAGGCCAAGAACTATTAAATCTCGTCGCTTTTTGAACGGGACATGCTTTAGTAACAGGCCCCCTTTCCCGCCTCTCGATGGCCATGGCTTGTTACCCTAACAGATTCTCAAGCAGTGTCGGGAGAAGGCCGCAACGAGGCTAGCACTTGTCCTTATGGCAAAAAAACTGACAGTCAACTGAATACATTTGTCCATTGCTAGTGCGAGGCATTTGTATCTATCGTCCAGAGAGCCGCAAACGCGTCCTTTAGACAAAGCACTCCCACAACGGATGATTTCCATTAGTTCCTTAGTGACACACGTAGAACGCGACAGGTGATGATGTCACGCAGTGCGTACGTCTCCCTCGAGTGCCCACACGAATATGTTGTAGATTTTTGCGTATAGCGTCAGCTCTAGACTAGTATTAACGTTCTACGTTTGTGTGCTTCAATATCGACAAAACAAAGACGCGCGTTTTGGTGACACATCGGCTCTCTGTGCTAAGCGCGTGTGACACTGTATACGTGCTCAAGGATGGCCAAATTTCCGAGTGGGGAACCTACAAGGAGCTCATCGCGCGTAAGGGTGCCTTCGCCGAGTTCCTCGTGCAGCATTTGCAGGAACAAGGACAAGATGAGCCGATTCCTGAAGATGACCTCAAGGCTATGGAGGAGATCGTCAGGGGGGGCGCAGCCCCGCCACAGCTCGTCAAGTGAGTCCACCTCAAATACAGGGTACGAATTAAAATTGGGAGAGAAATATAATTGTGCAGAATTCAGGATGATACGGGAATGTAAATTTGGCCGCGAGACACGCTCCAAACTAAATTGGCGCCTTGAGCTGAAATCGCGGGACCAATCTAGTTTCGCTAACTTCTTTTAACTAGTGAAACGGTACCACGCATCGTTTCTTCTAGTGATGCTGTCGTATAATAAATGCGGTTTATTAGTCTCGCATTAAACACCACTTGGCGAGGTTATCTGCCCTCTGAGTATCACCGTAGCGTTCGCCTACTGTTACTATTTTTATGATTACTATTTTAGTATAGCAGTCCACTCGCTTACCGTCCTGGAAGTGACCTCCTAGTTTCCTAGTTATTCATTCCCATTGTTTATTTGCCTCATTCGACATCTACAGGCAAATTTCAATGGTGGGCACCAACGACAGTGATGGCGGGTCAGAAATGGGCTCCCTTCGACGAGGGACCTCCAGAGCTCGAACGGGATCAAACGCATCGAGCGTCCCATCGATTAGGTCGCGCAGCACTCGTCAGAACCAGGTCGATGGTGGCCGGAACCCCAAGCTTGGCGTCGCGCTCACCACAGAAGAGGAGTCCCAGGTGGGGTCTGTCAATTGGACGGTGTACAAAAACTATCTTCTCTCGATGGGATACATCGGCTCTATGGTGACGCTGGCTGCATTCGTCATGTCGAACATGTTCAACATCCTCACATCCGTCTGGCTATCAGCCTGGAGCGAGGATGCGGCGGATCCCCAGTTGGTCAACAGTACGTCGCAGCGAGATTATCGACTTGGTCTGTACGCCGCATGGGGTGTCGGAGAGACGGCCTTCGCTCTCGGAGCGTCAATCTCGTTGAACCTGATCGCTCTTCGGGGTGGGCAGGTTCTTCATGAGAAGATGCTGGCGCGCGTGCTCCGGGCTCCGATGTCGTTTTTCGATACGACGCCAATGGGCCGTATCCTCAATCGGTACGTTCTCCTTTACCGAGCGGCTGAATTCCTATTATGAAACCCAAAGGCGGGTATTTGATTTTGTATGTTTTTCTAGAAATGCGCTTTATTATTCAATAATAAAGCGCATTACAGGTTGTACCTGTTTCTCGAGCTCCAACGTTTCCTTGTCGACTTTGGTCCGTCGTTCACTAGCGCTCACTTGCTCATATGGTTCTGGTTTTTGCTTCAGCTTTTCAAAAGACATCGACACCGCTGACGTTACTATGCGTTTTAATCTACGCATGGTCGTCCAGCAGTTCTTCCGGACGGCCGCGTCGCTCGTTCTAATCTCAACGCAAACCCCCGTCTTTCTGGTGCTGGTGCTACCCCTCGGAGTAATCTACTATTTCGTTCAGGTGGGTATTAAGTCAGCGTCGTCTGGTTGGTAACGTTAACCGAACCCGGAGTCAAACGACGTACGAGCGCTGCTAACGTAAATCCTGCTCTACGTTGCAGAAATATTACATAGCGACGTCTCGCCAACTCAAACGAATCGAATCCGCGTCTCGTTCGCCTGTGTACGTGCATTTCTCAGAGACGCTGACCGGCTGTTCGTCGATCCGAGCCTACGGAGCGGAGCAACGCTTCATCGCGTTGTCGAACCAGAAGACGGATACGAATCACTCGGCCTATTATCCGTCGTTGGCGGCGTCACGCTGGCTTTCAGTGAGGCTTGAGTTTCTTGGTTATGTCATCGTGTTCATCGCGGCGCTTCTCGCCGCTCTTGCCAGGGACAATCTTGCCCCTGGTCTAGCCGGTCTGTCGGTCAGCTACGCTCTGACGGTATGAGACATATTTCATCTAGGAAAAGAGAAGAGAACAGAATGAAAAATACGACAAATAAAAGAGTGCTGCATGGGTGATATAAGCGAATTTATATGCTACGCAATGACTTCGTCAAGTCAATACGATATCTGACTTTATTAGCAAGTAAAAAAAGTATTGGACGCGCAAAGGGGCTTCGATTTGTACCTTTCGTTAATACATGAAGTAGTTTTGCCTTTTATTGCAACGAAGTGTAAAATGAGTTTAGATCCATTGCGATTGTATCGAGCTATTTGATAAAATTGCCCATTTGAACCGATCTCATCAGAGGAAGACGCACAAGGACCTCTATGAGGTCGCCTTTTTTTCCACCCCTCCATCTCAATCCGATGCTTTAACAATATTTAAGAACTTGCTGAACTCCTACAAAGATCATCGAACAGTTATTCATGTTGATTATCCGTCGCCAGATCACCGGAACGCTAAACATGCTGGTGAAGTCGACGTCCGATCTGGAGACGAATTTTGTGTCGATCGAACGCTGTTTGGAGTACGCGGACATCGAAGTAGAAGCCGACTGGGTGATCGAATCAAATCGACCTGAGCCGGAATGGCCGCGCGACGGCAACATCGAATTTCATGATTATTCCACGCGCTACCGTCAGGGATTGCCTTTAGTCGTCAAAAACATCAACGTGCAGCTGCACGCCGGCGAGAAGGTAGACAGCGCTCGTCCCTGGCGTATATATGTATATATACATATAAAAAGATCATATTCCATTGTCAAACAAACCTAAGCTGGAAGCTATTTAAGCTAACATTAAGCTAAAACTAGAGTAGACGAGAAATCCAGCAACAAAAATAGATTAGCGCCTGTCCACTGTGAAAGGCTAAATCGGCATCTTGGATCACCTTCAACATCCGAGACAATCGTTTATGAATGCTTCTATTCGTTTCGCTCTGTCTCTAACGTGTGGTCTACTTTGCGCTTAGGTCGGCGTCGTCGGTCGTACCGGTGCCGGAAAATCGTCCCTAACTCTTTCGCTGTTCCGGCTTATCGAAGCGGCCAGCGGCTACATCTCGATCGATTCGGTGAATGTGTCCAGGATAGGACTTCACGATTTACGATCGAAGCTTACCATCATCCCGCAGGATCCCGTCCTCTTCTCGGGAACTCTGCGGGAGAACCTCGACCCGCTTGGCGAACAGCCGGACGAGGCGCTCTGGGCGGCTCTCGAGCAGGCGCATCTGAAGTCGTTCGCTGCTGACCTGCCCGACGGGCTAATGTTTGAGGTGACCGAGGGCGGAGAGAACATGAGCGTCGGCCAGCGGCAACTCGTCTGCCTGGCCCGGGCGCTGCTGCGGAAGACGAAGATTCTTATCCTCGACGAAGCGACGGCTGCAGTCGACATGGAGACAGACAGCCTCATCCAAGAAACGCTGAAGAAGGAGTTCAGCCAGTCGACCACCCTAACGATCGCGCATCGGCTGAACACCATTATCGACTATGACAGGTACATTTTCATTTGCTGGCATGGGCCTTGATTGTATTCAGTGCTTGGCATTGTTCGGTCCAAAAAAAAGGATTTTGCGGATCACGCGGTCCGCCTTTGACATGGACAAAAGTTACGAGCGGATTATTGGGCAAAGGATAATCATAGTTATAAAGCAATCTTGCATTTTTGTCTGTCTCGTTTTTGTCTATATTACACGTTGTCTTTTCCTACTATTTTGATGTGGCTATCGTCTGCTAATAAATTTCGTATTGTTGTCGTTGCAGAGTCATGGTGTTGTCGGAAGGTCAGGTCATGGAATATGACTCACCGAAGACACTTATGAAAGACACGAGCTCTTTGTTCTACGCGATGGCCAAGGACGAAGGGCTGCTTTAACTACAGCGGCAAGGCCACGAAGGAGGAGATCAGCGACACTATACAAATCAATCATTAAATGCGAGTGACAATAAGAGAGAAAGAGAGAGAATGTGTGAAATATCTGGTGATTTTCGTCGCATAGTCTCTATAGGAGTACTTCGAATAACACCCAAAAATACTTGCGAACCACCCAACGTCATGAATATTTAGTTAGCATAGTTTAAGCTAATTTATGTACCTGCGCAACTTATCTGCGCAACGCTTCGGCAGAAGTTTCGTGTTGATTGTCGGCACGTATTGCTATGCACGTTGCCGGAAGGTAAAGAGCCCGCTAGTCGGCCGAGCGACTTATCGATGGTGATATTCAACCTTTTCTGTAGTAGTTCCATTAAACAAAGAAACGTAAACAAAAAAGAAATAACTAAGCATAGAGAAGAACTAAATGTAGGCCCCGCAGCATTACCACGCTGGATACGAGATCGCCTCTGAGGGTTGTCGTCAACGAAAGCGAAGCGAGACTGAAAAATGACTTTGTTGTGCATTCAAGATGAATATAAGCTCGCCGAGTATGACTATTCGTTTTTTGAGTGGTTTCCCCTATCGCCCCTGTGAGGCAGGCTTTTAATAGATAGTAACAAGCCCTATTTTTCGTAATTTAATATTTCTTACAAAGCACAATTTTTCCTCACATTGTAGCGAAAGGTAAGCAATCCATTATGAAACACGTTAGCGTGCAAACAGCTGGTCATGTCCATACTCATGAGCGGTCTATCGACCCACATTCAAAGATGCCTTCAGTTTCCGGTGGACATGGTCTGTTGTTCGCGATAATTTTCTATCGCATAGAGCCCCTCACTTTCAAGCGAAGAACCCTCCAGAAGTACACGTCCATACGAGCATAGAGATTGCGCTCGAAAATGTTTACAGTGTCAACAGCAGCGATGATCGCAGCTGCAAAAACGGTGCCACGTGAAACCCCACTTTCCACTCTCAAGTCCTATCTAATCATTGCGTCCACTGCCGTGGCGAAAAACGCTCAACTCCCAACTCTAAACATATATTTAGATATTGGTCGTAAAACTGCTAAGCTATTTACACGGAGCGCATTTTCACTTAACGATTAGGTAATCGTCGCAGACGTGAATAACTGACGAAATGGCTGAGTCTAAATGAATCAGCTTCGAGGCTTATCGAGAGCAGATAAAGGACGCGTCTGATCTGACGAATTGTAGGGCATTGTGTTTTTTATATAGACATTCATCTCTCAGCCTATGCATATTGTTTGCGTACATATTTATTATACACAAGAAACACAAAAACAAACATAGATTACAGTTTACAGGCGATGCATGGACGGTTGTACTTCCTAGGTATTGTAAAAAAAAGCATTTTTGGAACTAATAAATAAAGAAAAAAGTCTGTATATTTCTACCTACCCAATTTGCACTTTTACCTCATCCAGTTACAGCAGTTGTAGAAGAGTCGGTAGATAAAAGCGAATCAATCTCAGCGAGAAAGTCCGACGGAGTCTCAATAGTGACCTAAAAAGTGCGGCTTTCAGGCCACCGGCAGGTTCGTTCGGTTCAAGTCAAATATTGTCTAAATATTAACTAGGTTTTCTAGACATTACCTATTAGCTATTACTAGTTATTATTATCGAGTGTTGTGTACATTTCGCTTTAAGTTTCGCCTCAAGCCAACAGAGATCAACAGGAATAGCAGAAAGGCCAAGGATTTCTTTCTCATAGAATGTTTCACTGAATAGAGGTCTACATTCAAAATCATTTTATAAAATAAATGTGGTATGAACAATCACGTTGCTTCTGTATCTATGTACGACTCAACCCTCGTTGAAGGAGTAACGTCCCCATCTCCTCCTGGTGTTGATCGTTATACTTGTGTTTTGCACAAGGAATATTGGCCTCTACGTCAATACGAGGATCGTAGCGTATTCAATCGCATTTCATGGTGGACGTTAATGATACGGAGCCCCTTCCGTATAGCGCAGTTGGTCCAGTCGACCAAGTACGCAGGAAATTGGGAATTCAAAGAGACAAGTTGTACTTCTAGGACCATATTCTTTAGCTACCAGGTCGCAAAGCTCAAGGAGTCACTGGAAATCAAACATAATTGTTGGGAATTAGGAGTGATTGCAAGAACAGGTGCCTATTTCAATCGTCTATTTCTAGAAGGAAAACAGCGAACTTTAGGATGTCCGCTATGATTTTCTAGCACAGTGTTATTTTTTGTGTTCATTTCACCGGGAAGGCTAGTTTTGCACCTATACGTAAAGTATAAAATGCGCCATACTCAACGTATGGTTGTCAACCGTCGTCAGGAAATATTGAAATTCAATCGCAGTATTTCAGAGGTATTCTATGGAAAACGGCTCTTGTATTGCGGCTGAGTTTTTATTGATTCCTAAACCTCTCGATTACCCCCGAAAGCTTTTCCGATGGACCCGGCCACAAGTTGAAATAGATGTACCAGATTATTGTCATAACGATGCCTTTAGCTAGCCAGTTACACATCCTTCATCTGCGGCAATTATTTTGTCACGTAGATCTGAATTTATATTATTCTTTGATTCACTTACGCAGACGTCATAGTAGATAGACTCTAGATCACAAAGCTCCGATATAATCGCTTTTTTAGGCTTCTTCTAACTCTTTAATCTTTACGCGAGAGTGTTCGCGAAATGAAATATTCTCCAACGAGTCTGGAAGAAACATCACTGCATCACAAACATCCCGCGGCGTCTGGTGTACGCGGCGTGTCGAAGGCCGACGTGCCATAGTGTATTTTAATGGAGACGCGTTTTTCTCTGCTGTGATGGTCAGAGAGGAAGTAGAATGCATCATATTTTGAAATGCGCTAGATTTTACCTCTGTGTCGAGCTCGGTGGTTTGGTGCATTGGTATGCGCCTTGTGACCGGAGGAGACACGTACGTGCACAGATTGGATCCCCACCGGTGCACATTTACATTTATATGAGGTCCGTCTTACGAAGTAATGCAAAAACTGCTACCGTGGGTGGACGTTGTTAAATGTTGGCTGATGGTCAGGCCTAAAACATATAGATTTTACCTCTCTATTAGTTAGGGAGTGGCACTTTCGGAGCTCAGCATTGTAGGTAAGTCGCTGAGGACGGTATAATAAATAAAAGGAATCAAACACTTGTACAATTGTTGTTATGCACAGCGGTATGAGAATGCGCATAATGGCCTCGCATCCCATGTTTATAATACTTCTTTATATAGGAACGTTGTCATGTTGTTTGATTTTGCCTAGGCGGTCCAGTACCGCAAAGGGCCCTTCGAAACCTATACGAGTATAGCGTATTTATATAACACTTGAGAATTCCGTGTGTCTATTACGTGTGGATCTGAGCCCATTTCCAGGTGGTAATCGCACCGTTGGGCAAGGCTTGCAGTGCTAGTACCCGTATTAGGCCTGACATATATATATATATATATATATATATACACTTCAATTAAGACAGAAATATTCATTTCAGTTCAATGTCGACTCGAATCTATCGAACTCGGTCGACTGCGAATAATTTCAGTTGTACGATTCGGCAGGAATTTCGCGGAATTCAAGTCCAGTTTTTTTCAGCAGCGTTCATCGCAGCTAATTTCGTCATGGAACGTTTTCGATTAATAGTCTGATACCTTGGATTGAGATAAGCTGTCCTATCATGTACGGAGAGGGTATGGTTTTGACACGCCTTCTCATGGAGATCGTTGCTTTCACGTTCTACATACACAGCGACGCAGCTGTTTGACCATGGGGACATGTGTTTAAATGGCAGTAATTCAGTAATTCGGCCTCCATATCGCCTTTTTATGTGAAAAAACCAACCGGCATCCACGGAAAGAAATACCAACAATGGCATCCATGGAAAAAAATGAATGGTTCCACAACACTTTATTCCAGGTGTCTTTTCGCCTTTTATGCGAGTTCATACACACCATTTTCTGTACAAACATTTCATGGTTATTGTTTAGTACTTGTATACGCGTGTAGACAAACATGTGATTCATTTGAGCTTTTAATAACTACGTTGAACCATTATACTTTCAGTTTGATTTATTTACTTTTAATATAGGTTATCACTGCATTTAGTGCTATTATTTGATATGTTTATCCATTTAGGTCTTAGTACATTTAGTTGTTGCGCGAATATATAACAAATATTCAACAAAGCATCACGATTTTC
>MNPL01007973.1:0-17142 GCA_002081605.1 Tropilaelaps mercedesae | reverse complement strand
CACACACACACACACACACACACACACACATATATATATATATATATATATGTGTATATAGCTGACTTTAGGGCAAGCATAGAAAGTAAACATATGAGAAGGGGCTATTATAACGGTAGTCGAACGGGATTAATATTCCAGACAATGCCCCGCTGCTTTCGGAACGATGGGGAATTGTACTTGATTGCATCAATCAGCGCTTACCTAACGCGATCGTAGTAGAAAGAACACTGTCTTTTTGTTTAGAAAACGTTTGGGCTAGACAAAACACGTGTATCTTGACGTCTAGGTAGAGCAAGGTAGCTTGTGGTACATCGCCCCAGTTTCAATAATAAGTTCTGATAAATATGGTGAGATTCGGGATTGCCCTTGGTAATGTAATGTAAATTAACAAAACCTTTACCCGAAGCGAATCGTACATGTGTTTTTGCGGCGCCGGCTCACGTCTTTTAGTATTTGAGAGACGAGGAACCCCAAATCTAGAAGTACCGCACGAACGCAGCAGTTTCTCAACGAAAAATTCACGCGCAAATCGATGATGCTTAACTATAACTTTGTTATGTTTGACAGGTACAGCCGTGTATAACTTGCTCGACTTCAATAACTTGTCGAGGTGGCTCACAACGAGTCTCGAAACAGATTATATATATATATATATATATATATTCGAATCGATGCGATCTTTGTAGTTGCAGTTTTTTTGTTAATTGAGTTTCAAGCCGGATAACTACCACATGCAGACGGCTAAGATTGGATACGTTCCCAGTAATCGAAATATGATAACTGCTCAGAAAGATGTCCAGAAAGCTGAAAATACATCCTGAACCACATTTTCAATCAAAACGTCAGCAGGCGTTTTTGCATTTAAAGCCCTACGTGCCCACGTTCGTTCGTCGGTTTTTGGCGGATTTGAAGGTTTTCCTAGATACATCCCTCATTGGCGAGCAACGAGTCAACCAACCCTAAGCCCTTTCCGTTGAAGGTATTGGACACTTCCGTCAACGTCCGTAGCAGGAGAGAGTCGCTGCTACCTTTTAGTCACGCGATGAACGCGATGAAAAAAATTCTGCAAATATCGGGACATCCTCGAATGCGTTTTCGAAGCGCTACTAAACTGTCCAAATCTGTCATCTGCTAACGCAGTCATCATTAGACACCGCGCAGGTGCTACATTATATGGTAATACATTATCGAGCATTAGCTGACTTGGATAGGGCGAGAAAAAATCCTCTCCTTAGCTGGGATCTTGCCTTGCCTCCCTGAGCTATTCTGCGCTTTAGTTTCCCTAACAACCTCCTTTTGCCGTAACGTTTCAACCGTTATAAGGACGCCGTTTCTACTAAATGGCCGTTTACGGCCGCCGGCTGCGCTAATGCAATGCTGGACGCGGCCACCGTCTTGAACGCTCTGCATTTTCGTCATACCGAAGTGATTGCAGAAGCTTTTACTTCACGAAAGGCATGACAGATGCCAGTCAGCTGCTTAAAGCTGTGCGCTGGCTGGAGTAAATTATCGTTTCTCTATCAGGCTCGGCCGGTAAGTTCATTTTTCACCTATATTACTTGTTAGGTTGGCACTTAAATAACTTTTTGAACGAATGTACACAGCGAGGTTTACTTCGCGCAGCAGAAGAGAATCGGCCTGGTTTTATGTTTTTCAAAAGGGCGTGTCTCGAGGAATAAAGTCGCCCGAGCATTGAACGCATAATAAGCTTATTAATGAGAATGATTTTTTTTCGATACCGTCCTATCCAGACTAAATGTACGGGGAATCTAATTTAAGGATAGTTGAAGACGTTTTCATTTAGAAGGCAAGGAGAAATACCGTTCAGAAAACAGCAGAATCCTTCGGTACCGTGTCACGCTCATAGAACGGCCAGTGTAGTGCCTGACCCTATCGAGGCCGAGACATTCTTCAGCAATCATCGATTCGCAAACTTAAGCATTGCCATTTTCCAGCACTATGGTTAATTATCTTGCGTTTTCCCTTTTCAGTGTCGATTTCGCGCAAACGCAAAAAAAGCATGGCCGAACGCATCACTTCAGCGCTCATCTTCAGGCAATTTCCTCCGCTGTAGTCTTCAAAGCCTGCCTATCGGCCGACGGGCGCCTTAAAAACTTCGTAAATCTCGGACACTCCGGACGAAGTGAGCTTATAGGCGTCCACGGATGTGCAAGTGTGCTTGCGTTGTTTTAGTGATAACATACATAAGCCAGTTACACGATAACCTGCCGCCGTGTTCCGTCGCGGCCATGCGCTAGCACCCTGCAACGGAGCTTCGCTTTGCAGGAACGTATCTCCTACGACGACCTTGCCCAGCATCGTTGAATCCAGCGATAAATTGCCATCCCGTCCCCTAGTAGCTATAAAATTAGCGGGCTCAGTTCGAGCTTCAAGCAGTTTCTTTGGCGGGGGCTCCTCCAACGTTGTTATCGGCTGTGCTTGCACATTGGAAGCTAATTTGAATGTATTACGGCAAAACCGGCAAGCGCTGGGATATCGATAATGAGGGTAGGACCGATTTCTAACCTCTGTGTACAAACGTCCCGTTGGACCCAAGCAAGCTTTGCTTGAGCGGGTGGCCAGAAACTTAAAAGCTGAGGGAAAAGCCAGCTTCCATGTTCAACCTACCGTTCAAATATATCTAGTCCTTTACCTATATATATATATACATATGCGTTCAAAATGTTAACAGGCTCAGTGTTCAAGAATTTGTCTTACACTCTCATGTCTGGAGTCGCTTTTTCTGCGAGCATCATGAAACCAGAACCAAGCTGACATCGTGGTAACACGTGAATGGATGTCAGGATTTTTGAATCGGGTAGCTATCCAAAAGATGACGTGTTTGCTAGATCCAGGACATCCATTCAAGGCTTTGCAGCCTGTTGTCACAGCATTGTAGCAAATTCAGAGAAAAGCTCTCGGAGAGAAGCCTCGCCACGGTGGTACTTAAACAGTTTCCTCGACCAAGCAAGCTTCATATTTAACGGTTTATTATTGCTCCGGCATTCGACGTCCACCACAAAGTATACGAGCGTTTTGCACGATATCGACAGTTCGGCTGAAATTCTTGCCAAATCGGTTTTTCTCCCCGCTGTCAGGTCTCCGTTAAATCGTCAAACTAGACTTTAGTGGTATCTGCTCGCTAGCCCGTCGTGATCTAATATTAGCTTAGTTCGTGTAACTGTTAATGTTCCGAGAACCTACAAGCACAATTCTACGATAGCAGATCCGTTTCGCACGTTAACGGTGCGTGCGCGGTGGAGTGTTTAATTATACTTGGTCCACATAATTGTTCAGCTTTGTCGAGTCAAGACGCCTGCTCCACATTTGGCCAGTCAACGTCGCAATCAGAGCTGGAAATTTGTGCTTCTGGCACGTAAAGTTTTTACCGCAATGCACCGACTGGATATGAAACGTTTCGTAGATGAAATCGCCTACGATGATGAAGCCGGCGTTAAGTATCTGCCCCTCGCACGTACCTACGAAACCAGCCTGTGTTCGTACGTGGTTTGCGTGGTAAACGATCACTGCATTTCACGAAGGTTGTCTTTGCACCGGGCCATGAAACAGTGCGTCCCAGAGAGATTTCAGAGGCCATCAGGATTCTAGCTCAGACTGCTTAATCGGTCTGAGCAACTCTAGCCACCTTTTTCGGCAGCTGTTGCGAAACGAGTGAGTTCTTTGGTTCCCATCAGATTCCTGGCATTCTTTGGTCACTTGACTGGTGACTGCGGTAAGCGGCCGTGGTAACACCACCTCCAAAAGCACCCATAAGCTAAGTTACGGTAATTTGAGGTATGATCATGTTTTGTCCCGTGTCGCACGTCGACATCGCTATACAGATTCTTTCTTTTTCAGCTTTGTATGTTCTTCGTCGTCCGCTGAATCCGGATGCGTTCGGAAACGACAACTTCCAGCGAGCCGAACTTTCGCCAAATGAGACTCGGCTCTTATAGAAGTTCTGCGTTTGGGATGCGCTGACGGTTCAAATAATTTGGTGTACCACCAGCAGGCCGGCCAAGCGACTGACGCTCAGTTCGTAAGCTGGAATAAGCTCTGGGTCCTAAACAGCCGGCAGACCTTTCGGATGGCGATGATTCGTGGAGCGACCAGCTTCCAGCCACGCTCTGCCGATGGAGACCGGCGCAACAACCTGACACCACAACCACGAATCCGAATCAGGTCTACAGGAAACCAATTTCTCCGTACCACAGGCCACGTTGTCCGGCAAGAATGACGGACCTTTGGACCGTCGTTCTATTTGGAGCACGGGCAACGCTACCCGAAGTGCGCGCTCCTGTGCACGTATTACGATTGCCTCTTACGCAAGTCGTCGATTGTTGTCGGAGCTTCGCACTACACAAACCACCGGAGTACCGACAGGCTCATGGACTCCACAAGCACATATGGTGAAGATCGAACGATAATGAAGAATGGAAAGGCTATTTCAGGAATCGTTTCGCAGTTGTATCGGCCTTGAGATTAAGGTGGACCGTTCTGGTAGGCGTGGATTAAGCATTTCCTAAAAAATTCTGCCGGTAGCCATCTAGAAAGTGCAATGTCACTTGCGAAGGGCTATGTTTGCTTGCCAGCATCTGCGCAGACCTTTTGTATCGAATTCATCCCTAGGTGAAGCATAATGAAACGTGTCTAAGTGCGTATACTGCTAAAAATGTGCACCTGCAAGAAGAAGAATACCGTTTTTTATCGCTTCGGTGCTCTAATAAAGCTAACGACCGATCCATGACGCTGGCGCTGATTTAGCCGGCACAATTAGGTAATTATTTTATCATTTTAGCGGTTATCCGTGCAAGAGTGGCGTATGCGCCTTGCGTTGGCGAATCCATCGGCCACATCTGCGGTATTGTGATATTGATATTGATTAAATATTATTTGTTTATTTTAGTATAAATTGATAAATTTTATATTAAATTTTATAATTTATTGATTAAATTATAAATTTAATAATTATACTGATTTTATGATATATTATTGAATTATATTGATTAAATATTTGATTGATTTATTGATTAAATGCGTTGTTCCGCTACGCTGACTATACGGACGGTCGACCCAAAGCTGAACCTCAATAGTGTAAATACATTCAGGCCCTAGAATCCTAGCCTAGCTGCCTAATCTAATTTTTATCTGTGGCTTTTTGCTTTCTTAATTTTGCTACGACCAAACTCTCATTTTGCGAGGGAGTTCCATCCACTGACGGTAACGAAAAACAGGTTTTTTCAGGTTTCGTAGGATTTTCACAGATTGATGCAAATCTGCTCGAGATAATGGGAACGAGAGCACTAAACTGAACAGTTCCTTTGGAGTGAAGTTTATGGTGAATGGTTGATGATATCTCAGACGAGAGACAGCAAATGACCGTTTGCCTAACCAGACGGCTGAAAAGGTTATATGCCTAAGCATTCATATACGGACCATAACTGGAAGGCGTCAAAAGCAATTACCTGAACTGCGGGTTTAGACGGCTATTTAAGTTATGGAAATGTATGCGGCAAATCGATACATTCGTTACTCTTGAATATCGAGTTGCCACGTCGAATCCTACTATACGTAGCTATGAGACTTGTAAAGATAATCCCGAGCGATATTCGAATAGATTGATGTGAAATTTAATTGTGCATCCGGTCTATGCCCTGTCAGTGAGTCAGTAGTGCCAAATAATGTGGCGACATCCGATGTCAGCTAATACTTCATATTGTTGTTCATATTATCGTATCGCTCGTCTCCGCATTACTTAAATCTGCGTGAAGGGCGAGGCTTGTGGCCAGGGCTCATTGCCAGGCCGACGATCAGTGTCGCACTGCCTTACACGATTAGGACAAACGACGGGTTCTGTCTTTCGTCGCGGCTTGGCCTAACAGTTCATCAGTCTCGCAGTGGCTTACGTATCATAGGCTCGTCCTCATGCTCTCGCGACACCTCGTGCTTTAACCAGCAAGGGGTAAATTCTTCTCTGTGACAAAAATGAGGACGCCTTTCAGTACTTAACCATGTCTACTTGCGTGTGTGTGTGCGTGTGTGTCTGCTTCCCTAGAAGAGGGCAGTCTAAGAGGCTTTACCTGCCCCTACCGACATCCAAGCGTCTAAGCTCTCTTGCCCGGAACCACCATCTATTTGTCATTGCCCCCCTCCCACTGATACGTTTAAATTTAGATATATGCTCTTTATTTACCTCGGTTCCATTAACGCCTACTGTCGTATCTCGTCCGCCAGCAGCAGTCTTGCAGTGCTATAAAGTATACAGATTTATCTACAGTCGGCTGACGAGGCTGTAAATAGACTCGTATTGAATCGCAATATGAGCAGGCCACTGGGCCGTCGCTGCCTTGTGTAATTGTCGAACCGACTACGGAACGATTACAGAACTTTTCCGTTTGCTTCACATAGAAGTCACAACGAAGCATTACGGTGTGAACGCTGTTTTCCGATTTCATACTTAGCCCACTAGAGGAAACTATATTAGGAAACTAATTACAGGTAAGAAGGGTACAAAGAGATACTTGGCTAGCCTCGAGTAAGGGCAAGTACACACTGTTATAGGGGTCCTGTGCCGATAACATCTATATGTGACTTGATGGGGCTGGTCCAGATGCGTAATTGCCTTTATTCAAGCTAGACCTAAGCGTACATTACGATCAGCACTGTTAGAATCGTATCTAAGTTTTTTTTTTTTTTGCTAATTAGCGGCACCACAAACAAGATTGGAGCTGAAATGCGTATAGGTCTGGCACGGTCAATGACGAGTTCGTGCAACTCGATGTGTTCATGTGCAAGTGCCGCCGTTGAGCCGTGACCTCTCTGAAATTAATGTGCAGTTACTTTTCCCCGGTTACAGGCCACATCGAACAATGACTAGTAACATGCATATCATTAACACAATGGTATTTCACAGTGCTACTCAATGAGACAATCGGTCAAGTTATACCTCTCCTGTAGAACGTCCAACTATTTTAACTGGAAATTAGACGATTCGATAACGACTCATTGGATTGGACAAATTAGGAGGCGCTATTCGAAGATGCAGGACGCCAGACTTACAGGACCGGACCTCGAGACTGAACTATCTGCGGACGTATAGAATGGTTACGGGTGGAACACAAATTTACTTTATTTAAAAATACGTCTATAAGCATCGACAAGACGTGCCGTATTTGTTTACTAACTCTGAAACCTCAGTCCTGAATTACTAAAGGACTCTTGTGTGTATAGTCGTTGAGCAGTTTCCTGCGGTTTTTTCGATTCGGACTTCTTCTTTGCTTCAGTACGAGTTTTTGTATATTGAAAATAAGAAAGCCGGTGTTAAGTTATATGCATTGATCTTGAAGGCAGAGTAGGCAAGAGTTTGCGGGCAAATCCTTCACGGCTTAGTCTCATCACATCAATTTAGCATTGTTTTATATCGTAACAAAATCCGGCTACTTAAAGCGTACGAGATCGTTAAATTTTCCGATTCTTCGTGTCGAGCGCAATTTACATTCGGAATGTTCTCTTGGAGTGCAATTACCGTGTACGTAGACAAGTTGGTCAAATTTGATTGAGTTTCAACGGAACCACGATCTACGAGATCACTGGGAAATTCGTTCAGGTATCTGCGATATAAATACTTCATCCTCTCCGACTGCATCTGCTGTTTGTGGCCACTAGGCCACGAATCAGCCTGCCGAAGTTTCGTGTGCTACCCAACGAGTTTTGCAGATGTCATGAATATGCGAAATGAGGCACATTCAAAATCTTCGTCGGTTACGCGTACCCGTTTCGATTGGTACGCAAATAAGCCATCAGCTAGGAGTTCTCCAAAAATGCAAATCGATTTCAGGGGGAAGATGTGGCAAAACCTTTCACACGTCCGCCTTCAGAAATTCATGGAGATGATATGTACAATTTCTCATATTTTACATTCCCTGCTCGACCCCAAATAGAAACGCGGTTAGGTGATCGTCTAGAGACAGCCCGAAATCGTCATGCTACCGTTGACTCAGGGGATAGAAAGACGAATTGCTAGGGCAATGTGTGCTTAGAGAGAACGAAAACACCGACTAGAACAGGCGGACGAAAGAAGCACAAAGTGGACGGAAGCAGAGGGCTAGAATCACCGTCCAGCTGGCTACGAATCGGTGCAACTGGTAGCATCCATGATGGATAGCAGAAGTGCTGCTTTTAAAGTATGTATTTTCGTTGTAGCCTCTGTTTTTGTGTTGTTTTGTCGCCAGGAGGTTTTCACCGACAATAAGTTGAGTTGCTGAAGCTTAGAAAGACAAAAAGAGAGAACAAGAGAGGGCGAGAGAGTGAGAGAGAAAGAAAACTATAGCGTTATTTAACGGATAGTTGTGCTTTGGGGTGTGGAACCTCTAGGTCTACAGGAATATCTGTTTGAGGTCTGCTGATGGCCAGCCATTCTGAAGAAGTTCAGGTGTAACTGTCCAGAAAACTTGAAAGTGAAATTGTGGAATGGTGCTTATAAGAACGCAGAATAGTTACGGACGATCAGAATTAATCATATTCATCAGTTGCTTAAAATTAAATGCTTGAAATGCAACGGAGATGTTAGACTTCGGATCCGCGGCTGTAATAAACTAAAAGTGCCTTATACTGCTGGCATTTTACCTTGAGTATATCAGTACTGAATATGTTTATGAGGACAGCTCAGACGGGCCAACGGAAGAACCCGCAAACACATATCATCACACTGCTGTATGCAGCATCCTTCAGTTTGACGCTAACGCATGGCGCATGTAGGAGAAATAATTTCCACAAAAGTATATACTCGAACGCGAAATGGCGAGGCCGAGTGGGAAGTGCCTAAAACTCGCACGTCCGCGTATCGATGTGCTGTGCGTTTAGGGCTGGACTCTCAAGCACAAACTCAGTTTTTGTCTGCATAGCTACACATGAACGGGATCGGCGATCCAATTGGTGAGACAAACTAGCAAACGGTGTCAAGCATCTAGAGTCACTTGTAAAGGCAAAAACAGCTTTACGTCCGCAGAATTCAAGCACTATAGTACATATATCGTTATGCTGGGGGATGACTAGTTACACTTCTAGTTTTACACATTCCTACGAATATAATTCCGTGTGAAACGCGCGCTCCCGAGAGCTGTCAGATACGTGGACGTTATCAAGCTACCAGCGAGTGATAGCGTTATGACAGAGGAAACGCGTCGTTTCAGGCCAAACGTTATTGCTTGAGCGTTCTATAGCGCTGACCCAAGGCAATCAAAGCATGATCCATTCTGGAAACATCTACGAAAACGCTCGTGGTCGAAATATTCGTCGTACTTCTTCTATATGAAATGTCTGACCAGATCCGCATCAAATTTGAGGTGCGTCGAGTCGCTGAAAACACTGGCGCTGTTTGGCGATTTGTTAAACACGCTACTGCGGTACAAGACGTGATTTTTCTTGGCTGCACCCTGCCAAGGCGAGCGAAGCTTGCGCGCAAGAGGGTACCGCACGCTTCAGCGCCGTTAGAGAGCGTCGCACTATTCTGCGAGGAATTTCCCGAGCACGTGAGCGAGACGCTCGGTAGGCCTCGACGACAGAGAATTTGTAGCAAGTGAAATTTTTCGACGAGCAAAGTAGGCGTTGATCGTTCCGCGACAAATAACGGACTCGCGAACAAAAAAAGTGTAAGTGCAAATGGAAGTCTAGATTGGTATCTTCGTAAAGAGTGCAATGAAGGCCGCTTACCTTAGTTTCGAGGCCTTCTATGCGGATGTCCAAAAATTGATAATAACTTTTGGACGCCTATTAGTCGTCAGTTGTTGGTAAACGTCTGAGAACGAGTTTAAAATCCATATGTTCTTCCGGTTAGCTTCCGCGATAGCTCAACGCGTTGTTGGGAACGCGTTACGAATAGTAACTTCTCCTTTTTCGCTTGGGACCACGAAACTCTGAATACTACGAGCTAATATGGCCGATAAATGCCGTGAGGACGAGTTTGGACTAAACTGAGAACTAGAGTTCGGACAACTTCACAGCCGCGAATAGGCCAATCAGTTGTCGCAGGCGGGCGAAGGCATGAAAACCGTAGAAATGCGAATTCATCTATTAACACTTCGGCGTGTGAATACAATGTTGCTGAACAGCTAAGAATTTCGCCAAGTCCACGACAGGACAAAGCTCCTACAACCGCATTTATTGCAACTAAACCAGCTGGCAGAGATGAAAACTCGACTATTGTCTGCGGCGAATTGCTGAACGTGGGAAAAATGATACACATTTTGAGTCTGACGTTTTTAGTGAGTGGGACTTTCGGCTTGCGTGTCAGGCGCAATTTTAGTGGACTTCTCGGGCTAAACGCTGACGAAGAGATGCTGCGCTTGACGACATCTGTCTCTATCCCCCGCGATTTGCGACAGCTTGCCCAATGCATACACAGCGCACCGAACCGGACGCGTAGCCAATATGACTTAGGCCATAAAGTATTTTTGGCATTCCGAGAAAGGCTTCGAACAGTGAGAAAAGGCTGTTCCTTTCTACCCAAACGTGACCCCCGCCAGATACAACGAAATCAACGGCCAGCCAATTGACACTGCTATCTAATGGGGCCGTCTCAGCAGAAAGGCAAAGCCACTGCATTACGGCTTTTCCCGCACGAAAGCCGCGTCCGAGACTCGCATGCAGCCTCTAAGGAGAGATAGCCACACCTGCAAAGGGAACTGAAGGGGGATGCGAACACGTCGAACCGACCACTTTAGCAACTCCCTAATGAACACTCCTTCCACGAAATAAATCCGTGACCGCAACCGGAGTCATTTGGCACGTTGCCGCGTGGAAATTCTCCGAAGAAAATTCGTCGTTTGCTAGAGCCATTGTGCTTGGATTGTGCACTCGAGCATGCCCTCCTGGAAAACGTTGGACGACTTCGTCAACATACTAAACGCGCGCTTTCCGAGGAACTGCGACCTGCGTGTGTATCTCGAAAAGGAACAAACATCCAAAAACAGCATTCGCCAAAAGTAATCAGATCGAGTCTAGTTTTACATTGGAACCATATGGGGCAATTGCGTGTCCCGTCAAGGGGGCTTAATTTTACGGGAAGGCCTTGCGCGACGCAGAGCGGCCACGCAGTAAATTTCAAGGTTACCTTGTGTGCAGTGTGTGTCGCCCAGGGTAAATATTATCCATTCACTTCTGACGAATCTGCATACGCAGGGATAACAGATCACATTGTAGTCATATTGTACACATGGGTAGATAAACAACAAAATCTACATCGTGTATTACCACCAATAAGCAGCGCGCATATTGCGTGACAGCGTCGTCGCCACGTTCCCGTCGATGCTCGCAGGTTTCCCGCTATACAGCAAAACGTGTTTATTTCGCGCGCAAGTTGCTGCGAGGTACCTCACTATCGCCATTATCGCTGTATGACATAAGAGGTTTAACATAAATATTACTACATATATCGGTCGAATATTACCCAGCCGGTGTTCAGGCGCCTGCATTGGTTGTGCGAAGAAACGGCTCTCTACGCTTAAACGTAACCTTAACCAAGGGAAGCTTTACCAAAGCTTTGACGCAAGAACCTGTGATGAGGTGGAAAATGCGGAATAGGTAGAAAGCTCGACTTGATACGCGAAAATTGGAACAAGCGGCTATAAACGGCGCTAATCAATAATAACAAAATCGCAATCACTACGAATTTGCCAGGAGGGTCCTTGGTCGAACGCTGATGTTGGACTAAAATGTCAACATGTTATGAGATCTGCTAGCGACACATTCATTGGACGACCGCTATTCTCGAGCGAATGTCGCATTAACAACTGGAGATATAACGCCTCTCTGGGGAATATGAGGACATTGTCTTTCATCCGTCACCAATTCAACGCAAATACTTTAATTCACAGACACGCAGATTGCTACAGTCCACGCGAGCCATATGGACGCAGAATCGCTCCATATGGCCACCTCTACGACCCTATATATGCACGGCGTAAAGGGAAATATATTTGACAGAAGCTTGCACGCACGCACGCACGCACGCCAGTGAGCACCAACCTCACGCCGCTGTAACAGCTGCGCTCTCTTCCACAGCTCTCGCCCACTTCCCATCGCTGGCTGGCAATTCGCCGAGGTCGCCGAAGTTGTTGTCCCAACTTCCCAGCTTCTTGCGCGTTGTCCCTCTCTTCGCTAAAAGCCTTGTCGCAAGGGGTACGCAGAGGCCCGGGTCCGCACGCCGATGGCGTTTTCCATATACGCTCGTATACGTTGGCTTCAGTACGTTGGCCCGTGGCTCGACCGGCAGGGTCCGTCAGGGGACCGCCGAGACGAAACGAGGTTCGGGGCAGGGCTCCCACCGGCCAGAGAGAGGCCCTGTAGAGCACAGACGTGCTCATATGGATCGTACCTTTACAATTTCCATATGGCGTCCTCCACCGCTACCGCCAAACCCCGTTTACTGGCAAGGCCAGACGTGGGCAGGAATCCCTCCGAGAACAGCGGTCATGCATCGGCAGAAAGTTACAGCCGAAATCTCAAAAGGAGCTCAACTTCTACCCTCGATCTGAGATTGTCTCAGGGCAGCTGACTCCCGATGACCTCACACCCGATCCGTAAAATGGCGGCGTTCGACGTAAAACTCTCCAGCGTAGTACAACCTTGAGGCCAAATAATACCGTCGTGGCTGGCCGGACGCCTCTAGACTCGGCTGCAGGAACTTTGTCGAGACCGAGGATCGATGCTTTGGTGAATCCGGTTATGAAGTCCGGTCCGAAGAAAATCTAAGCTCAACGCCTGTGTATTGCGGACCAGCGAGGTGTGCATAGAATTTGCTGCGGCTG
This sequence comes from Tropilaelaps mercedesae, assembly GCA_002081605.1. Classification (NCBI taxonomy): domain Eukaryota; kingdom Metazoa; phylum Arthropoda; class Arachnida; order Mesostigmata; family Laelapidae; genus Tropilaelaps; species Tropilaelaps mercedesae. The sequence goes on along the minus strand of MNPL01007973.1, from coordinate 4,333 downwards.
TCAAAGACGAACATTCTCTAAGTGTAATGGAGACGTCAATGGAGGGGCCAGATGGTGTTCCTGTTCGAGAAAATTTTATACTATTTTTATAGCTAGTGATACACTAAAGATCACCGCGGAACAGCCCCCCTCTTTGTTGGAGACAAGACGATCTGTAACAGATCGTTGAGCCAATTTCCACCTTTCGTAATCGTGACTATTATAGTTGCACCTGAAATTAATGACACTTCATATTGAATCGAGCATGTTCTTGATAATTTTGCATTTGTTTCTTACGGATGTCTATAAATTGTTCGATATGTGTGGTTCGATGTGCGGGAAACGGGATTTATGATTTACGGTTTAAGGTGAGCAAATGCGGCATGATTCGGTCCTTCTATTCTATCTTTATGACTAACACACACACACACACATACGCACTCACATTCACACACACAAACACACGTGAGCATACATGAATACACACGACTGCACATGCAAACACACACGCATACATACATGCACACACAAACGCACACATTCACAGATACACCAAAACACATACCTACACACGCACACAAAGACACACGCACACAAACATTCATGCAAACACGAATACGCACACATATACACAAACATACACACAAATACACATATGCAGTTACACACAAACACAGACATACATAGGCATATAAACACACACACACACGCGAACACATATGCACAGACAGGCACATAAACACACACACACATACACAGATACACACAGGCACATAAACACACACACACTATGCACTGCACACTTTCCATCATCGACAACAGAAACTTCGACTTGACTTCGGCCTGACTACCTAATCTCGAAGGCCGACTGGGGCGATCTGCAGTCAAGGCAGACCGAAGTACATCATCGAACGAAGTACGAAGTACATCATCACTTCAGACCAATAGAAGACACTTCGGTAGCGTCGAAGTAGCGTCGGTCTTTCAGAACATTTCGGACGAACCATACACACGCTACTTTGAGCTGTTCAAGGGTCAGCCGCCGATGCGTCCTCGACCGGATGGAAACTGTTGTACCCCTGAATTCTGAATTGGAGTGTCAGAGAATTAGCCTGGCCCCGTTCGAAATCTGACTACTGGAGATCTGATCGATGCGACGGTGAAATGGACATATATCTACCTCCGGTTGGTTCAAATGCTACCACTTGCCAAATGGCTGCGTATCCTCGAAATCTTTGCCTTCACCGTCTGTGCACACTCGGATTCCGTAGTTCCACGCGCCATGAACGCAGTCCGATCTGGTGAACACAGATTGGCCTGGCGCGCCACAATTTGAAAACCTGCTCGGGCCTGATCGTTAGTCAACCTTTGACGTTCTTCCTGTCTGCGCGGTGATATCTGGTGGCGGCGGCGGCGGGGGCCTGCCGGAATCGACCCTCATTACAGCAAAATGACCTCCTCGAGAGGCACACGGCGCCAAAACTGTTGTTGATGCAGGTCGTACGCAGGCCTAAATAGGCCGCTCCAACGGCGGGCGGCATTAGGTGGAGTTGGAGTCGACAGGCCGAGACGGGGAAATGTGACGGGAAACAATGACGATTTACGGTGTGTTATTATTAAGCGTTGCTACTATTTACTTGACGCTAGGACGCGCTCGGTTTATGGAGGGCGCATCGAGCCTGCGTCGCTAATGGCAGGAGATAGCTCGACTGCGCGACAACCGGTCGTCGCGGCACTCCAGATGATGATATGACCGTACTAAAAACTGTTCGCTGCGCGCGACGCGCGGAAGGCCACGCGATGGCTGGCGACGTCTCGCGATGGAAACGTTCTCTCTTTGTGGCCATGCGCCTGTTTCGTTGACGAACACCGAACGTCCACAGTTGAAGAGATGGTATCGGAATGATTCGGCGATATTGCAGGACGCGTCTGTCGTCGGGATGAAGGCCGTCCCTAGCTCGTTGCAGGCTCCGCCGACGGAGCAGGCTCACCCGGTCGCGTAACATTCTCTAGGCCTTTGTGGGCCTCGAGCGGCCAGGACCAGTTTCCAGTCTGTAATAAAGGGAAGGCTAACGAAAACGTTACTATATGACACTATTATAGGCATATATGGCACAAATTCAAACGCATTCGTCAATTGCATCGAGAAGATGTAATAGGTTTAACAAAAACATCCCTATATATATATATATATATATATATACGAAAAAATGAACAAAAACTACTCGAACAAGAACGCCGCAAACAATTGTTCTCGTTTTAAAGCCTGTGAACTAGTTTTTTATGTCTTCTTTTCAAGCTTGGTCAGTGAGTTTCACGTGTGAGTCTTCCGTAGACGCTTTCGTTTGTCGTCTAAAAACGTTCTCAAAAATGGCTTGCGCGTGGCTCATGCGCGTGGTTTTTAGACTTCTGAAGTATATTTAGAAGAAAGCAAATGCACTAATGACTGCGTATCGTGGTTGGGTGGTTTACAGCGCACGGTTCGACCGATGACAATTGCGCTAACGAGAGCCGTAAATCGAAATTAGACCAGGGAAGGGACCTGCAGGGGAACGCCGCCCCATTTTGCCAGCCGACATTGGAAGTAGTTCTGACACGAGGTATTGTCGTTGTCGTTTCGTGAAGTGCTAGTTCTACTAAATACCTAACATCGATATTTCAAGCTGGAAAACACCTAACGATTCGCACTACGATTGTGATTCTAATTTTTATGGCTTACTCTTGACTGTTATGTAGACAGAATATCACGTCTAGCCGCTACTTCTTCCTGAATAGCCGCAGGCCCACTATGACAAAAAATGGCGATTTTATTTTCAGAACCGGGTCAATAATATTTCAAGGCCATTCAGTGTCACCGGACCGCCTGCGCGGAGACAGGCTGGCTTTTGCAGAGGCTGCATAAAACAATTATTATTGTTAACACTCGCGAAGGCGCGTTAATACAACGTGGCCTCGAAGATGTTTTTCCTTGTCAGGTTGTCAAACAAAAAGTTTTCAAGACATGAGAAGTGTTTCGTTATCACTTGTGGACAGGCCTCTACCCTAACAGAGCACCTTCTAGCGATCCGGAAATCTACTTGCGCGCCGGCATAGACTCGAATATCTAATTTCTCTAGATACTAATTCTAATGCCTACCTAATATTTCAACATTCTGCACTACTTTATGCCTCGTAGTTCACAGCTTTGCAGTAGAACGAGATGTGTCGACGAGCGTTTTAGGCGTGCTCTCTATTTTTCTGCCAGCTAGACCGTTCAAATTTCCGGTTCCGCGCTTGCTCCAAAGACGCCACTCCCTCGTAAAACCAAAAACAATATATGAGCAGCTTCATAATCAGCCAAGAGAAATAAAGACACACATAATCGATTTCCCCACGTCATGCGACGAACGCTACCGCAGTTAAACAGGCCGGCGGCCAAATGCCGGCAACAGAATAATTTGTCAGCGACGGCGTCTGAGACCCGAACGAAGACAATTTCGAAAAACGTTCGACTTGACCAAACGTTGAGATCTGAGCGTTTTTCGAAGTTGTTGCCCGGGTAAGGCTCACCTGACGGCCAGAACGTCTATGCAAAAACGGATGGCTGCAATCTTCCTTTCGAGACGCATGGATTCGCATGTTCACGGTTGAATTGCATGCATTTTGAGTTCCGCAGCATTTTGGGAAATTCTAGCTCGACCCACCCTGGCCGTCCTCGCTCGGTTACGTCCTCGATGCCGCAACGTCACAGTCGAATGCAGGCGAAAAGTGAGGAAAGAAGCGGACTAGGAACTCGGTAAATTATTGACTCGTCAGCGATCTTCGGCGATTCCAGAGGCTGGATAGCGAAGTCTGTCATGACGCACTCCTTTCTTAAACGGTCGGAAGAGAATGGGCGGGACATCCTTAGCAGAGGTCTAAATTAGCCGAGCAAGCTTGTCAATTTCAAAGTTTATCATCACGTCTAATGAATAAAAAAAAAAATACAACAAAACAGGGCGTAGCTCAAGGCCAACAATGGCCTGGGTAAAGGACAAGTAGTTAGTGACCATGTAGCCCAGCCATGTGTCTGTTCATCGGTCCTACCCTTAATGGACTTATCGGGTTCCATCCTGCATCCCAAGCGCCCAGACCCCTCCGACTGGCACCCCCCGAAAGTCTCTCACCCGTCTCGTACACGTTCGATAGGCGTACACAAAGGCGTACACTGGTACCCCCATAAAAAGCGATTCTCCCTTGGCCGAAACTTTTGCTGGCGGCGACAACGGGGCGGCTAGCTCATTCCGGCGGCCACGATGCAACGAATGACGAACTTTTCGTAGCAGCCCTCGCCTCGATTTTAGCCTGCCGGCTGCCCCAGGCCACCCTCTTCATC
>MNPL01007972.1:0-29609 GCA_002081605.1 Tropilaelaps mercedesae | reverse complement strand
TCCGTCTTACGAAGTAATGCAAAAACTGCTACCGTGGACGTTAAATGTTGGCTGATGGTCAGCCAACGATGGTCTCCGTTAGAAGAAGGAGAACGTTAAAGACAAGATAAACGAGTTTCACTGAACCATGACAGGTAACGTTGACATAGTCACTGAGTGGAAACATTTTCTAAATCGCGCAGAGCCGCTGCTAATGCTGTTGAACCTTGAGGACTTCATCGCCATCGACTCGCTATCGTTTGAAGGTGATGCTGCTAGTCGCAGAACTACTTGAAGGGATCCAAGGAGTAATCATCTTCATTATTTACTCATCATTTACTTTCTTCATTATTTTTATCATTTCATCATTAATCATCATTTACTTTCACGTACGACGAAATTTTTCGACCAGACTTGTAGGCTTGCTGGCAGAAATGTATGCAGTCATGTATGGAAGGAGGAAAATACACTAAACGCTCAGTACAACTACGATCTTATCTTCTTTAGGATCTTATCTCTACAATCTTATCTTCGATCTATCTTGTCTACGAGGTTGACTTCAAATCATAGATTTTCTGTTGAAAAGAGTCACATGTGTCTATAACCACCAACTTAGTTCGTATAATATTTTCGGTTATATTGCACAAACGAGAGGTTATACTTGAGATATATTTCGTCTTATATAATCGAGATACATTTTATGAATATTTAAACAGTGTAATCAAGACGGAAACTAACAGCGCTTATGCGAAACCTGCTGCCAGACTCATCGGACCCATCGCCCTATACGAATGATTCGATTAATTGACCAATCGCCACAAGATCGCAGAAATAAAAGCCCGTTAAAAGTATATCGTGTCATGGAATCTCCAATATTGCTGTGTGTTAGGTGCTAACCCAAGAGCAAACGCTTATGACATTTGTGAAAGTTCCAAGTGGCTACTCCAAGTGGACACACTTTGGAAAGTGTTGCCGCTTAGTGAATATTAGCGATCATGCTAGTGGTTACAAGTGCGTCATCGGCATCGATCGTACCTATTTCTTACATCTATGACCGCTTGGTCAGGTACCAGATCCTCAAGTCCGGGTTCCCACTTCTGATGTCGTTCCGGTAGCCGTATCAGCTGTCCAAATCTTCACCTTGAATTTGAAACCCTATACAATTTCCCCAGTGGCCTTTTGTATATCGGGCAATATCGGTGCGCCTTGTGAGAGCCGAGCGTCCGGAAAGCAACTGTTACCGTCGCTATCGAACTAGCACCACAGAAACAGCTCCAGGCAAAATACATAAAAAGAACAAACAAAATGTTTCGTAAAGAAGTAATCATTTCTAAAATGCCTTTGCTGTCCGTCTGAGCACGCCGCCATCGTCGACGAGTTCCAAAAGAACAACCACTGCTTTCCTTTCTGTATCATTTATAATCGAAGCTGTCGAAAGCAGCAGCGTTAGCAGTAGCCAAATGCGAATCTCTGTTGAAAACGAACGTATCCTATTTGCCGTTCTTTCGCTAATGGCACTTTAATACCGCTTCAGAGAGGAGGAATCCGCCGAAAGAACAAATGACGAGCGAAATCGGACAAACCAAGTAAATCCGGTCGTGCCAGAAATGCAAAAGGAATATTAGGTTCTTTCTCTTCTTCTGCTTTTTCGTCTTTTTTCTGTTAATTCAAAGCATACTTTCCAGCAATTTCGCTGAAAGTTTCGACAAGTGCGAAAGAAGCACATGTACACAAGTATAGTACGGCTATGCACCAAGAACAACGACTGCTGCTGTTGTCAGTGACATTGTTCTATGCGGCTGTGCCTGCAAAGATGATAATACTTTTGTCCGCTGGCTTCTATTAGAAGAAGGTAATTTTTCATTTGTATGTGAATTTATCTAAATTAGCAGGTTTAGTCCTTAAAAATAAATAACTTAGCTCGTTAAATCAAAACAATTTTTCCGATTCTGGTAGTGCATAACGTGAGCGCAGACCTTACTAAAGCTGAGCTGAAGACAAGTCATGAATTACACCGAAATTCTTCCGGCTACTTAAATTCTACTGGTCGCGACTATGTCGGCGCTGAGGTATAACAGTAAATCTCCGGTATATTATCCGTAGTACAATCGCTTTCTTCCGTTACATCTTCTACATTTGAAACACTTGATTTGGTGATAGGGTTATTTTTACAAGTTATTGTGTCTAAAAGCCGTACATAAAACAATGCGCTGCAGGAACATCCAGCAGTTGTTACTATCGCCAAAGCCTCCTGTGCTTCATGCATTCGCTACGTTGCCGCCAATTAGCTTCGTCACCTTCGATAAATGAATTAATCAGAATTGTTCAGATTTAGATGCTGCCGTAACAGCATATGCTGCGGCTGCGAGGCTAGGTCACGTCGAGCATACGTTTTCTATAGCTAAAAAGGCGCAAGAACCAAAAATGGAGGAATTATTCCTTACAATTAGACAGAAGAATTCGCCATTGTTAATAACACTTCACCACCGTCCTTCGAGTTCTTACGGTAATCTGAGTAATACGACAACAAATTTCGGTGTCCAGAAAATTAGCCACACGCAAAATCACTCAAGCCAAAAGTCATCATCTCTTATTCTCGATACTTTCTTCTTCTTTTTCTTCATCTTCTTCGTCTTCTTCATCTAGGGACACTTTAACGTTAGAGGTGGCGGTAGCAGAAGCGGTAGCTGGATTAAGGCTAAATCATTTTCGGTCCACCACGTAACCCGGAACGAGTAGGTCGGCTTCGGACAAGGGTAACTTGATTTGACGGCTAATTACTTGAGACTAGTTAACATGACAAGGCCGCAGCCGAAACGGAGCATGATCATGATAAGGCTAGGTGTATCATGTCACTGCTAGAAAGGAGCTCTGTTGACGCAAGCAAGAGACGCACATGCTTGAGTGCTCAAATACCTCGAGGTGAACCCACAACCACGCCCAGAAGACGTCCTTGGATAGATCCAATGGTTGGTTCAGCTGTTGCTATTATCTATCGAAACAAGGGTTTCCTGTCAAGAAAACAGAAGAAAGTTTTCTTAATATGTACAGCTCGCCACGGCTCGCATGAGCATTAACCTAATAAATCTATAGTTAATAGATACGTAAATTCACATGTATTACGTCCGTAATCACAGGATATGGTTTGCGTTAAATATTGGTACGAGAATAGCGCGGCAGATGTAATTAAACGTACGAACTCGAGTACAATTTAGCTTATATTAATTCTGCCACACCATTGCTCAAACATTTTAAGGAAATCATCAACAAACAGATATCCACTTCGCCTTTTAATAGAGAAAGGAATTTAGTGCATTTTAGAGTCAGTTTACATCTACTGAATTATCTGATTAACAGCGCATCTTCGGGTTAGTCTAGCTTGGCCTCTCACATAAATTGCACAGTAGAATATCGTAGTGTAGAGGGGAAGAGACATACAAACTTTCCGGATAATTCCCAACGAGCGCTTAGGCAGCACCAGTATTAACTACGCATCTAAAGTTCGCATTGAAAATGTTTGGCTTTTTGTTAAGCATGCGCTGTCTGATTTCTAGACGATCGCCAAGAAGGATGATCAAGAGCTCGAATAGAGCCAAATTCTTAGTAACATCTTAATGGCATACTATTACTAGCTAGTTAGATGAGATTATCTAAAGCCTTTTGTATCGTGGCAAAGAAAATAATGGACGTTCTACATCTAATAACGCTGTATCCACCATTTGATCACTGTTGCAAGCGAACGTTGTCGCGGCGATAGACGCAATCTAAGTAGGTGCAAAGACGATAGATCGACCAGAAACTATAGATTGATACAATATGGTGCAGCTATTCGCCATTCGCCTATTCAAAGTCCGTTGGTAGCGCAAACCCTTTAAAATGCCTTGTTCCAGATAATGCGAATAAGCAGTTCCGGGCCTGTCCGTAAAATAAAGCTTGTTTAATTAGAACATAGTCTAATAATACAGTACTAATAATACAATATTAGTACAATTATGTCGTAGTACAATCTAAGTACAATTGTGAAGTGCGAATTAGAAGTGAATAATGCGTCCACATAAGCGCACAGCTCGCGTATACTTGACAATTCACCGGTCTTTCTTTTGCTGTATCAACGCCATTCTATTATGCAGACTGCCACATATTACTAATTCATAATCAAAACGTAGACAATCTTTGCACTTTTGTCAACTTCCAAACCACACTGAATCGCTAGTTGATATGACAGTTATATCCCGAAAACTCAACTATGTTATGTAGGCACGTTGTATCTTAATGTCACTTGCATGTTCTTTGTTCATCCAGCAGCTTACAAGACGCAGTGTTTGTAGCAGTAACCTTCATTAGTTTACAAGAGGTGACATTAAAATTACAATACGTCCCCAGTCATTTCTGCTGCTTTGGTTGGTGGGTGTCTCAAACTCAACCGTGGGTTGACGTGCTAAGATTAAGTTATGGCCGGTCACAACGCAACTCGTATCCAACCCAGCACACGTCCCGTCCATTGGCTTCCTTTTGTGGATATAACGTCAGCACGAAAAAGAGTCTTCCTCATGTTTCGTTCCGCCTCGCCATGGAGAAAGCGCTCTTGTTGTCATCAGAACTTGCCCAAAGTCGCATCAATGAACGTGCGAGTAGCAGATTCGGTTAGCGCAACCCTACTATACACTTCGTGCCTCCTCATCTTCATATATTTCTCAAAGACATAATAATCTTTAAGAAGCTTAGCATCTGAATGTACTATTAAGGATGAATCGGCTCAAAGGCGACGAGATAAGCATTCATGGCAGCGAGTTGAACCAAACTCGGTTTACTGAAGCTTCATTCAATAGAGGGAGGATCCCGAGGTCAGCTTCGCTGAATTGGCTTTAACCATCCACCACGATATCACATGAGCAGGAATGTCGCAGGTTTTAGTACACACAATGGCTGTTAGCTCACAGTGATAAATATACAGTGTGGGCAGCACAAATGGAGCTTCATTCTTGTCACATAAACACATGCTGAGCACAAGAACGCATTGCTGATGCATGGTTAGAAATACTGAGCGAGAAAGCATAAAAATTTTCCTACACAAATCACTCTTTCTATTACATTTTTTACAAACTTACAAATTTAAATTACGTGTGCCCTGGGAGCACTTTTAATACAGAGAGAGGGTATACAAACCATACATTGTCCATTCTCTGTGTAAGAAATGATAGACTGGACGTTTTCGTTTTACTTGACGTTGTTTTCGCAACAAGGAACTCCGGAAGTATCAGCTCTATTAGTAAACTGGGCTTGTCATTTTTAAAATTCAGAGCAAAGTTCCCTAACAGGATGTCTTTTTATTGATTGCCTTTAGGAGGTGTGCTATTTTTTGATAAAAAAGGCTATAATCATATCTTATAGTCATTTTTCTGAACCTAAGTTGGCTAATAAATTATCGATACAGCGAATAGTAAAATACCATGTCCATTCAGTGAAAGACGGATATCAACCACGATGCAATCTTCAAACAATAATTTTTCAAAAGATTAATTTCTTCACACTATTAAGTTATCAGAAGTAATTGTTTATTAATAAATCGTGGCACCCTTCGATGGAGCTGTTGTCACATTTTTGCTTTTCATTGAAAACAGTTGCATTGTTTTTAAATTATCTTTAACATCGGGAAGTGAAAAATATTTAAGGTTTTGCTGGACTCGGCATCGAACTACGTTATAATACCTTTATCACAATCGACGCAATAAGCTAACACCGTAGTTCCAACTTGTTCCTTTGATAAACAAAATATAAAAGGATGACATAACCACCTAACGCATAGGGGTCGTATCAGTTGGATTAGTTGCTAAAGCTAGACATTGCTGCTAAATATATACTACGAAAGATTTAGCAGTAAATCGATTATATCACTACAAATAAACTATGAAAGTGTTTGCTGGTGTTGGAACATCTATGAAGCGTTATAACTCTGTATCTTGAGTAGCTTTAAAGAAGTGATAGATCAGCCTACGAAACATCTCGTTGGCGTCTAACTGCAAAGCTTCCTATATATTCATTAGATGTTTAGAAGAAGTGCTTTTACTGACGGTCCCGGAAAACATATACCAAATTTAATATCGCAAGTAAGAGCACAGGTCATTAGTCTGTCAAAGCTCTCTCCTGCGGTAAAGCCATATTGTCCATCCATTATGACTGCTGGTTATTATAGTAGAGTCCTTAAACATTTTCGCTCTATTTTTCCTGTTACCTGTACGATGCACCTCAAGCAAAATCATTAACCAGCATTACTTGCATGAAAAGTTGATATATTCAAAACGAAATTAGTCAAAAAAATGATCTCCTCCTCGACAAAGTGCCGTCGAGCGAAAATATTCTCTACCGCGAACATTCACTCAGAGTCTTCCGATGAATTCTAGCAGTTCAGTACAAAGTTACCCTGACTTGCGTAGCTGGATCAAGTAAGAGTAGCGCTCACAGTGGGAAGCTTGTCAGTAATAAAACCAAGGAAAAACGAATCGCAGATAGATCCTTGTCTGAGGGACTCCATAATGCGCAGAATAATAGCACAGTCTCTACTAGGAGTGCCGACTGCGTTTGTCACAACACTACTATTTTTAAGCTGATTTGACTCTTTTATATGGTAATTATATTTTGTAATGAAAGCCACTAGACTTAGCTATATATAATGGTAACGGATGAAAAATCTGATTCCATGCTAAATTTGTCGTGATAGCCTTATACGGAACGGTTCGTTTGCCACATTGGTTATTGCTAGCGGGAAAGAATTAAAAATTAATAAAAAATACGACCAAGTCGAAGTATTTAAGCTGAACTGCGGGATCACAATAAAGGGTGATACTAATCATAAGCGCATTAAGCGTATTGGTATTGACTTTTTTTGCTAATGAGCATGCGATTCGTTCCAATTAATAACGACAACAAGAGGCCGAAAAGGGACAAGGTAATGTGTTTATTACGATAAATAGAAATATAAGAGTCTACAGAGACACATAGAGGAGAATCCTAATGACTCTCACTATGGTGTCTAAGCAAGTTGACGAATAATTGCTGACAAACAATTTGAAAATTTACACTTAAACGTATACAAAGAAGATAAACGTTGTCTTATAAAACATCAGCGGTCATACATCAGTCAGCAATATGTATCACAGGCAATTCCCCGTCTTGCAGCTGGCAAGAAGTCTTAGATGTACATAAATAGTATAAACGGTAGAGTAAGAACAACAGAAAGGTATTATTCTTTATTGTTGAATACACAGTAACTTCTAAACTTGAATCGTTTTTCTTTTGCCACGGTTCCTTTGCCATATCATTCTTGAATCGTTTTTATATTTTTTTCTAAGCTAGTACGATGTAACACCATCGTTCTAGCGTGAATTATTAGCGTGAACCATAGTTTTTCGCGCCAGAAATGAATTTTTTGCACCTAAGTGTACCTTTCTTGCCCCAGAATGCTTTTTTTACTCTTGAATGTACATATGTGCTGCACTTAAGCGTTTTTACTCTGAGTGACAATTTTTTGCCAGAAATTGATCTCTGTGTCAAAAATGCGGCTTTTACATCTCAAATCAGACTTTTTTGGCTAAATATAAACTTTTGTGCCAAAAGGATGTTGTTTGCATCCAGATATGCATTATTTGCATTAGATTATACATAAAATCGGATTTTGTATAGCAAAAAAACTCAGCAGGATGTATTAGTAAACCTTAAGATGCATTGTTGTTCTCAAAAATGTTTTCTACAGCAAAACTGGATACAACATATCAGTCGGCGATTATGTGAACGTGTTGTTAAATTTAATTTTTCTAACTTATATATATAAATATTTTAAAAACTGTTACTCGTATTACCTCGGCAGTATGAGCAGACAACTGTGTACAAAGGATACTTATATTTTACCTAACAAAAACCAACATAATATCCGGTGCACGCCGTGGATGAAATATTTCACTCACAAGTTCTAAATCTCAATGAACATTGGCTAGAAATAGCAAATAGATATTTAAAGATATAGTTTTGTCTGCCGTCTGCACATAGAGTCGTGGGTTTCATATCCGGACAGAATATCCGATTAAAAGCAGGAAAAAATCTAAGTCTAGATCACTCCCTTAACTTATCCGCCAATATCGGAACGAAGTCAGCACGCCATGGGTATAGTATAATGCCTTTCATACAATAATAGAGACGAGCGTTTCCAATGCGGCACATTGGGTTTTTCTTTTTGATGTGCAAGTGCGAGCTCATTTAGACGATGTAAGTTATCTAAATTCTTCCAAGTCAATTAAGTATTCACCAGTTCGCCACTGTAATGGTCTAGAATACGTGCAGTTGTTGATTTGGCAATCGAGACAGGCAATTAAGGAGAGCTTTTGCATGTATTACGCGCTTCTTTTATTTGTGTACTTATTTTACCGCAAAAAAACTTCGTAGAAACGCACATGGAAAAAATTGCTTTAACCATTTAAGTGTACAATTAGTCACAATTCTAATCAGAACATGGCCTCATTTGAAAGTCTCATTTGAAAAAGTTTTAAACTAGTTTTAGACAGCTAATAATTACTATTTCTAATGTATATTAAGAATAAATTGAATTGTTGACTTAAAATCTAACCGTACGGGAACACTAAGAAGATGGAAAAAGTCATAATGACAAAGAAATAATAATCAAATTGTGATAAGCCAGAGGCGCACTGCCATTCCTTTCTGAAATGACACGGATCTCTAACAAAGTGATAAATGTAATTACATATGATAGTCTATTATAATATTGAACATTATCGCTGCGCAAATTCCTTAAAAACGCCTCGTTCTATTCTTCAATTGCGCATTAAGCGGAAAGTTTAATTTAAATCAATTATTCATTTATCTAAATCTATCATAAATCTATCTACGATTTACCGTATCACCTCTTTTTAGTTATTAATAGCTATGCGCCTTATTATGTTGAAATAATGATAAATGTGAGCGACAAAAATTACTCATATCCACCACGCCGTAAAATCCTGTTCATAACATGTTCAGATGACCAGATGTGTGTGGAAACACTGCATAAAACGTAACGTGTCCCCTCTCTACGGACATTTACCATTCGTCGACTACACTCATTCGCCGTTCGTCATTGGGGGAACAAGAGTTGCGCCAGTAAAATTCTATCGTGCCACTTCGTGTGCTGTTAATACTTCTGTTCTTCTGCTCGTCCTGCGTTCGCAGAAGAGGAAAGACGCATCTCTTAGCAACCCTCGCCGTTTCTTTGCCACGCAGCAGCTTAGCCGGAGAACGAACACCCGGGCGCATTTTCGTGTGCGCGATGCTATCTTAAACATTCGCTGTGAGGTTTCCGTTGTGCTAGCTTATGAAATGACGGGAATCGGCGTGCCGCGAAGCGAGTAAGCGTAGCCGAAAGTGCATTAGTAAAGTACACATTAAAAAACTGCCAAGGAAGACAGCTGTTTCATCCTTGCCTCAAAATTCACACTTGGTAATCGAGGCCATTATGCTCTACGGCGTAGAAGAAGGACCGTAAAGGAAGTCTCCTTTTTTCTTGGAGTCCTTTGTTGCCAGGCTCTTCTTTTTGTAGTTTAATCTCAGATACCGATGATTACGAGCAAATTATTATGCGACCTATGTAACGTGAATAGAGCTGTCTGAGTGCACGGCGCGCATATCTACAAGGGTGGCACAGTTGTTGAGGTATCACTTAGTAGTGTCATCTAGTAAAAAAGTGTCTAACATCAGAAAGTTTCATTTGTGATTTTGCCACTATACCGCTCGTTCACTACAGAAATAGAAAATTCAATTAATTCTACGGACAAAAACAAAGAAAGACAAAACGGGACAGATGTTAATCGGAATAATCTCGTGTCCGTGTGGTCGAAAATCTCAAGTACATAAGAAAATATGGATGTATATAGCAACTATATAATTGGAATAACCGTACACTGATGAGTCTGCGCTGCCCCACCTGCGAAACCCAGCTCTTGACCATATAGTGAAGAAGAAATACGTGTTTGAATTGGCAAGGGTGCATTTCAAGAAAGTGTATGCACATCTTGAGTTATTTGAACTTCTGTTATAAGATTATACTTGTTGAACGCTCTCAAGAGTATTGCTCAAATGGTGCATACAATCACCGCATTTTCAAACTGCCGAGATAAGCGCCTGGACTAACCTAACGTGGTTGGTGCTGCACCACGAGAAAAAGGTATACTTTACTTTATTAGCTGTTACAAAATCAACAGCTATCGTTGCTAATACTGCGTAAGAAATTAACAGTAAATAGTGTTGACACATGTCTTCGTATTAATTTTTTGACATTTGCAGAAGCACAGATTTATTTCTATGAGAAATATAACAACGTACTTGGCTATTCTGTTTGCGTGCTTTAACGTATTTGTCATACGATTCGACTAGATCTTGTAGACGTGATCCCCAGTTCTTTCTCACCCACGAATAATATTAGAATTATCTATACGCCAGTTTTATAGCTGACCGGTACTTTTTTACAATAATACTCTGTTGCATTTGCTCAAAAGACTTGGTTAAGAAAAACATTTAATCTTTTCCTATGTATCGTGTGCTAAAGTCATATACAATTAACTAATAAATAAATCCCGAAGATGATCGTGACCATTGTGTGTTATTATCGTGTGTCATTTTATGTGTACTTACTAACTTCACAACGTCGCCATGACAAAACTTAACGCATGAAAGTACTTTTAACACATTCTCGTAGCAATTCAGTAAAAATAACAGATTATTTGCTTAGAAATAAAAAAAAACTTGTTACCTCTGACTCACTTTTCGAAGGTGGCAAAAGTGATGGATTAGTGGAGCTGATTTTGGTTAATGCGTAACAAGTGACAACAAAGCAAGCTAAACAGAAATTCTCTTTGCTAGACTTACAAGAGTACATCGCCCAGTGTGATGATCGTATGGTAGGGGTATGGACTGCTAATAGAAACTTGAATTCATCCAGGTTCGAATTTTATGCAGTAAATCTAAGTAAATAACTCAGGGTTACAATTTACTTCTAAGCACACATGACGCTTCGGTGCTAATATGATCTTTGTGATCTTTGGAGCTGGCGTATCACTAGGCTGTATTTCCTCGTTCGATTATCCCATAAACAACCGACATTTTTTGTTATTATTCTCATTATTGTTATTGTCCAAGTAGAACTTTGAAACTTGTCATCAAGCCACATACCATTTCAATACTGTCCATTAGACACCATTTAACGTTCACGATATTGCTCTTTACACTACATAAACAACGTATTAATTCAGAGGGTGTCCATCGTTTATCCTATTAAATTTATTTGGTTCATTTTATTTTTCCTCATACCCACCTTTTACAGAAACGAACTCCAGTATCTTGCAAGGAAATAAGCACACCCTTACGACGTCCGTTGTCTTCACAAGTATAATGAAAACAGCATAACGAAGAACAACCCTGGAGTCTTTAGTATTAAAACGCGTGAGCCAAGTCTATGAACGAACAAAACATACTATACAGTGTCGATAGCTAATGACGCATGTCATGGGGCTAACGAAATTTATCACTTTTATTCAATTAAAGAATAAAATTGCCTCATCTACTTCTTTCCGTTCTCGGCCAAGAATAAGGTTGTTATTCATTTAAAATAACAACTCTCAGCATAGCCAGTCAGGGCATATAAAACCATAACACCAATGTTCATACTTTTCGGCACTTGTATTCATTGCATTTATCACAGAAAACGAAGGCGATCTGGAGGTCAGTTGGTGTCACTTCTATGTTCTCGTTCTCGTTGTTGCTCAGATGACTGTGCAGGCTAAAAAACGAGTTCTGGAACGCTTAATTCTTAAAGAACCTAAGGAAAATAAAACATAGTTTCAGCTATAACATCTGCAACTTTTTTATAATAAGCAGTATGCTGTCGGCCATGTAACGACATTTAAATGGTAGATTTTGTTTGTTCTCTGATAATAATGGCTGTAGCATGTAAAATAAATGTTAGAAATCATTGTCACTGAGAAAATTCGAGTACATCTAAATATGATATAAAATATTGGAAACAAAACTCTTTACATGCATTTGATATTTAAGTTTTATTTAATAGTTTTTGGATGATTATTCAAAACTTGCCAATCAGCTTTTTCCCTTTAAAGCGTTTGTTGGAGTGCAGATAAAAGGAATTATTGTTGTAAGAACTAATGTTATTATATTTCAAGCTACATTCTCATTTTTTTCTCATATTTATATGCAATAACATGTTTCATGTCGTACGTTTCGAACCTTTTATGGTACATATAGTGATACCAGACATAGAATTTGATGGAATCAAGGACTCTAATAACCTGCCGTTAGCCTCCCTTACGGCTCGCTTCTATTTCATAACCTGTGAGTCCATTGATTTAAAGCTCACAACACAGAAGAAACTTCGACAATAAAACGCACACCTCACCTTGTTCAAAGTCTCGATTACTAATACAACGTCATTAACGAATAATGTATATAAGTATCCACGAAAGGACTCAGAAGTAAACCATGTTTTACTAATCATCACAATGTCAAATTTGCATATAATGCACTCTAACAGCGTTACTTGTGCTCGGCTTATTAGTTAACCTTTAATTGAAGTCTGGAAAGTATGTTAATGAAGGTGATGTTCTTTTTAGACATTCTAAACGTACGTGAATGTAGCCTAGCATAGGATTTGTATCCAGTACAGTATATGCTAGACCACATTGTTTTTGTGTGGAAAAATTCATAGGGAAATTTTACTCTAAGTTATTGTTTGTAGCAGACAGAGTGAATAAACACGGCTCAAATGGCCCTCTCTCAAGTCCGTTAAGCTGGTCGTATTACAATAAAAACCCAAATCTTGTTCTCTCAAGCTACATAAATATGGGCATTGGACGTGACGCATCCTAATTATTTAAATTTAAACACATATTCACATGTTTTCACGTGCCCAAAATTGTGTACAATCTGACCTTTCGTAATGCATTCGTAGCGAAGTTAAAAAACCGAGTTGAAAATTGATGACGGTTTCAACTAATGGCCTTGAGACGCACCACTGAAATACTTTATACAAAATAAGTAAAGTATGTTTAGTTTGTATGCCTCTCTATTCGCACTCATGTGCGCAATTCTGTGTTAAACTGGCACTGGTGATTGATCAGACCACGAAAACTTTTAGGCTCACACATGCATTGTGTGCCTGCTCGCAATGCTAAAAAGGATTTCCATGTAGACATCGAAAATCATCAGTGCAATAACAATAATAAAATATGAAACGCTCTAGTTTACAAACGAATTATGCTATAAAAAACCTCGGTAAATTGTTATAATTTACCATGAATCGAGCTTCCTATGTCAGAGTTCTTATGTGATAACAACAACGTGGGACTTCAGGTTATCAGCGATAATTTCCAACACGATGTCCCTAAACAAAGCTGTAAGCCCTACCGCGCGATTCAATCCCTAAGCAGACAAGCAGGTAATCCCTTGCCACACAATGTCGACAATTGTCACTTCCGAGAGTGCCTCTTGTTTATGTACTAATGCTAATCAATCAGCCGCCGATTGTCTTTTCCAATTACATATAATGCTTATTTGTCGAAATTCACATTAACTCATCTGTAAGAAGAACAAACTCGAAACCTGTGTTTATACACCGCTAAACTCGCGCGACTTTTAAAAGCAATACATAGACAGTTTTGGCAAAAATAGTGAATCAAACATAAAAATTGTGCGTACGAGTTCGTCGGTCGAATACTAGTCAGTTAAATAGATACATTTAGGTTAGTAAATAAGGGACGCTCGTCTCTAGCTAGTCATCAAGTTCTAATATCTTTCTAGCCGCCACGCTCGCTCTGTCTACACTAATTCAGGCAAGTTGTACTGGGCTAGATCCTTATTTAAATTCTTCTTAGATACCTATGCTGCATTTTTTGCAGTCGACATGATCATACACTTCATTCCATACAAAATACGTACGTATAGACGTAAGAACCATGCTTATTTATTACAAATGTATGTACACTTCGTCACTTTAAACACTTCGAGTAATAACAGACACATTTCACGAATCTTAAAAGTTACTTAACCATATAAGCATAACGATGAAACGGTGTTTCTGAAATTAATCCGGCTTATCAAAATTTATGTGTTGCCCGGATCGTACGTTTTTCGCATCTCACAATTTGTCCTATGTTACACATGTCTGTTCCACCTTACAAATACGCATACAAATGCAATTCATTGATATGATAACATGAGTGCATGTGAGGCGTATATGTATTTATGGCGAAATTTTTATGACAACCACTCATTATTTTCACACCCCGACCCGATAAAAAGGCAGAATCGCCCGTCTCGCTTTGAGAAGGAGCAGATAGAATAGATAGATAACGTATAATAGATAGATACGTAGAAGAAATAAAGGGGCCATCAAGATTACTGCGTAAACTGAACTCATTATAATTGCACATCGTTCTTCTCTGCTACGCAGGTTCGATGCCTTAAGAGTGTTTTATCTTGTTTTTTCTTTCTCAAGGCCGGGCTTGTGAAGAGTGACTTACACCGTGCCGCCATTTTCTTGAAAATAGAATTATGAAGCTTCTCTTTACTTTGCAAAAGGTTCTACCGTCTAGAGTGTATCTTCGACTTTACATCAATATAATATTAGTAATCTTACTATTATTCGTATTCCACGCAAATGTACTCTGCTATGGATTGCACAAATTACCCAGGATTTCGACGTTCCGGGTAGCCAGAAGGGTATAGAATCATCTAAATGAAGCAGGGCGGACACGATTTATTGTACCAAAGTGCTTGTATAAACATGGGTATAAGGGTAGTTCTGTGTTTACCGAAGCAATTCGTATTTGGCGACAGAGAAAAACCTTAAAATAATCTAGCCTCTTTGTCATGTTTGTGGGCCAAAGACGCTGACCTTAGGTGAAACAGAGAAAGCTGACGTCGGTTTATGCAAAGCCAAGCGTAAAAGGAATTTATCCCACTGCTTGCTAGAGATAGCTTCTTTGATCTATTTATGGCAGCGCTTTGTCACCATAAAAACGACGGCGCGGGAAACCGCAGAACTTCTTGACTGTATAAAGGCTTCGAACTAATTTGGTGCAGCTATCGTCATCAATCTCTCCTTTTTAGTTTGTAGAAATAATATTATACGTACATTCGTTTTTTACTGTAACAAGGAAAGTTTGTAAGGGACAAACACTGAGAACTCGATAATAGAGTCTGAACTAATTACCCACTGCTAAAATAATACATTGCTTGTTTATCGATCTGTGATAGATTGAGATAAGCAGACGGACACAAATTCGTTCTGTGACGCGAAATTATCCTACGTTTTAGATCTTGTACATAACTACTAGTCGAGAAACTAAAATGGCTTTATATGATACGGGGACCTCTTCATCCGTTCGTTTAGACGAGCATCAGAAAAGTCATGGAGTAAATTATGATATTTCATTGCGCGAATCTATCTAGTCCAATTTATCCGTAAATGGTGAGAGCTGTATTTGTCACACAATAGGGACGTTTTTGCCTAACATGACGAGCGAAGCAGAGTTGGCACCAAACACCAAACACTTGGTCATGTGAGTAATGAAACCGCGACTTTAACGTGAGTAGACCTACTGGGCCTTGGCGTTTCAAAATCTATACATAAAGATGTGCTGTGTATCTGTTTTGTTAACTAATGCCCACTCTATGCTACTAATAATTGAGTAGTTCTTGGGAAAAAGGTTCTCAGCGAAATTTTCGTACAATTCCCTCTAATTCGCGGTATCGTGCTATTATAACTACGGCACTGCTTTAGATGTTTCCTGAGAAGCGTTGTTTCATCTTTCATGATATGGCATTGAAAGTTCACTGTTATTCGTATTAACTAAGAGCGTTTTCAGTATCCTCAATTGAATTGGTGGTAACTGAGGTAACAGATTTTAACAACGTCTCAATTTCCATTGGCTGCAATTCAATAAAAGAAACAAGCCTTTAATAAGACATAACTAAACAGCTTAATAGCAATGACAGGCTTAGTAATTACGAACACTCTATAGCAAGACTATTTCTTTATATTTATTCTACACGATTCGCCCAATGAATAAGAAATACGATCTAACTACTTGTATGCGAAAATGCACCGAATTACGGTATACTTTCACCTCCTTTTTTCGACAATTCTCCAACTCTGTTTGCTTTAGACACATCGTAAATGCTTTGCGTAATTCGAACACGGTGAAATTATAATGACGACAAGCCATACAGAGCGCGTGCTCCACTCTGCAGGTACGTGTGTTGCTTTGGTGTGAGACGGGTTCGGGTCAATTTTAGAGCGATGCCTAGCTAGCAAAGTCGATCTGATCTAATTTGCTCTCGCGCCAAATTATGGACCCTTTGTGGTGGAGTAGCACCAAGAGATTTCGCATCGGATTGAGCTCACACTTCAGCAGTGTATGCATGCTTATGTGGTAGATGTTTAGTTGGACGCTGAAACCAAAACAGAAACAAGATAGCAAGAAAATGTTGAAAAAATTATTGACTACAAATAATGTTAACGCGTGTGAACTGCCAGTGAGTCGCGCTAATATGAATGAAGTTTACCAGAAAGCAGTGAAATGTAAGTTAACTTAAGAGAATGGTGTGGGTTATGTGATTATGTGATTATACTGTTTTATTTTAAAACCATTTTTTGATATTGCTGAATCAGACAAGTTATCGCCCTAATGAGGGATGTAGCATATACATACATACATATAATGCTCGGATACATATAATGCTAAACAAAGCTTATAACTTAAAATCAGATTTATTACAGTTGCCATTACAAGCATTGCTACTTGCACTTCACGTTCATAAACGTCAAAACGCCTTGAAAGTTAGCCTAGCCAGTCGAATCAAGACAATCGAATCGATAAAATCCGACCTAAATATCCAATTATTGTATCCATCACTAAAACCTCCTCGCTCATCTGTAATTACCCTCAGAAAATCCTATCTATAGACACAGAGAAAAACATACACTCATTACATGTCGACATCTATTTATCTATGGTCAAGCGTCGTTGACAATGGTCAATGAAGGAAAATTATTTTGATTGTGGCCAAATGATTCAAGAGGTTCCTCTCAGTTACAACTATAAAAGGCCGCTCAACTAGATAGATCGGGTAAACGAATCTTTTATGCGGACAGGAATTTCGTCGATAAAACGAAGAAGATAATAAAAACCATATTATGAACAAGGGATGCACAACTTCGCTGCGTGTTATATTTTTTCCATGGCGTATTTATACTTGATCGTAACATAGTGTTTGTTATGAAGTATATACAGATACAAGTACAACGTCGTATCTCGTAATCGAAATGTAATTGGAATATGAATAAAAATTTTATTTTTAGTTTGTATGTGCTTGAAAGAAATAATCTGTAAACGTCAAGCAAATTTAATACGGCTAGAAATAATTTCCATGTGATAGCTATTTTGTACTATATTTTCTGTTTGCATGTCAAATATTATACTGCACATTCACGCAACATGAACAATAGATTTAGGAGCCGGTAAAACTCACCCTTACTGAGAAACTATAAGATTGAATTATTGTACAATTATGCATAATACATTGTCCTTGCGTACTCAACGCTGATGTTATAATTTCGACTACAACTGCAGTTGCGAACCATACACTATCTGAACCGTACTGGCTGGATGACTGGCTGGATTGTACTGGCACCTATAGCATCCAATATCGGTACTATTACAAGTTATTCGATCATTCAAATATAGTAATAAGAAATTATAGCACCGGTAACCGACATAGCGGCGCAGTAATTTCCTAAAATGTTTGAGTATAAGCGCACATAGGTAATCAATAGATTCAGTGAGACAAACCATAAAAGCAACCATTTGTGCTAATTTTTTTATGGATGCTTGGCAGAAATGTACAATGGCGTCGTAGTAGAATGCTCATGTTGATAATATGAAAAAAGAACGTTATTATGACGACGGGTTTTCTATTTCTTTGTAGCTAATCACTTGGAGTAGATATATTTACTGCAGCGCCACTGTTTCCTATGTTATAATCATATTCTACTGATCCTGTTTCGTTACACTCTATCAAGGCTCGTCAAGCCAACGAGAGCGACAATTTGAAGTAAATTGAAGTAATTGATTCCATCAACATGGCCAACAAAGCGAAAATGACAGCCTACCATAGTCACCTGCCAACGTCAAGGTCTGTTTTTGCTGGTCCTGTAACGCCTCAAGCAAAATAACACTGTTTACGATGAGACATCAAACTCTATTTTATATCGAGCGCTGGCCAAAGAGATCGGAATGAAGTATATTAAGCAGTCGTTATGTAAGGGGATCAAATCCGCTAGTTCTTTCCTTGTTTCTGTAACGTCATTGTACGGCGGAATGTGCCTCTAATTTGTAACTATATCCTAAACATCTTGTGGCTGAGCTCTGCGTGCAACTTAACGTCTATTCTTGTACGGTCGTTTTAGACACATTCAAATTGGGGAAATCGCAGCAGCAAAATTTCACAGTTTTCAATGTGCCTATCTGCTTAACCAGAACCTAAGCACGAAACAAATTATCTTTTTGGAAGGTGCTTATGACAGCACGAAAACAAATAATTAATAAAAGTAATTTAATTTATTTACTTAGATGTCTCATAGATATAAACATAATTCTCGGAAATAAATTATATAAAAATGACTAGAAAGGTATGAAAAGGTTGCTTTTAGATTCCTCAGCATGCCCGTCACAAGAGATGAGTTTCTGATAAAAAAAAACGCGTGGATGGGCGAAAATTTTAAATTATAGTGCGTCTTACGTCAGCCTGGTAAATCGCACTTGTTCATACGCACTTGCATAACAACATACCACATTTACAAATTCGCCAAAATTGAAAATTCGTTTGGGTACAAGAGTGGAAGCCTAAAATTTTACTGTCGGTAGTGTTTAGATGGTTTTTGTCTTAGAACAGTAAAGAAGGAGTTTCAACAGCGATGAAGGAACTTGAGTTCTCTTTCGTAAATAATTATATTCTCAAAGAATACTAAATAAAAATGAAACAAACCAGGAAAAAGTGGATGCGAAGTCTTGATAACTAATATCTGTTCGTTCATTTAACTCTATATAGATATCAATAGATATACTCTGAGCATTTATACGGCGCTCACCAGCAAACCTTCTTATGTCTCATTGTGATTCCCTATCTAGAAGATGCTTTGACATGAATTTGCATAGATTTACACAGAGTTTTATCGAAGTTCAAGATTGTAGACTTTATCGTGTACCAATAGATATGCCTTTAAAATTGTTAAAGAAGCTATCTCGTGGAAAATTACTTTTCTAGCCACTGCGGACATAAAACGCTTGATCCAATACGCTGCTAGGTTTGTAGTGCCCTTCACTGTTAAAGAACCAAGTCAACACGCTCTCGCCTGTCGCTTGTTGGCTGCTTGGGGCTCGTTCCTTTGTGATATTCGCTCACCTACTTTAATAAGAAAGTCTGCCAAGGGAGTAAAGGAATGTTAAGAACCAGTACTAGATATTTATTCTTTTTTTTCAGAGACTAAGGGCAAAGCCTCATGAGTACCAAGCCTCATATTCAGATATACGCTTAATAGCGTCAGATTCTTACTGATAAAAACCCAAACCGACTTGAAGAGACATTGACCGGAACTGTTTATACGAATATTTCAGTCTCCTAGATATTAATGTTCTAGATATTAATAATATCGGCAATTGCCACAAAAATTATGTCCATTTGCCACCGCTCATTGACACTTGAATTATTATTAATATATTATTATTAATGATGAATATAGAACTAGAATTTATGAACACAATTTTTGACACATAGCTCATACTTCAGATAGATATTTTTGTTATTAATAAGCTACAAATAGACGCACAAATGCATTGCAAGCAAAACAGCCAGGACCATCACATGATATCCCGGGGTGGGTGAAAAATATTTACAACACTAATTTGCTAAAATCTATGCTGAGATTTCTATTTCTTTTATTACTTGTTCTCTAATGGTATCACCCGTATTTGCTCTGGCCGACTTCCTGGCTCAAACTAGTTTTAGTAACGTTCAGCTAGCCTCATGTGACGTTTTGGCAAGTTTGTTTCTCCTTATCGTTTCTCCTTTCATCAGAAGTACCTCCTGTATCCCCTTTCACTCTATGCTTGCTTTGTCGCTTCATGATATAGTGCACACTTTTTGTAGTTGTCCGTTGCCGTTGCGTCTTCTCTACAGTAATACGTGTTTACTGCTGTCTTTCAGTCTGTCTGGTGATGTACCTGCCAAAAGTGACATCAGAAGGCGATGGTATAGAAATCACACGAATTCTGTGTTCCGACCCAAGGAAGATTAAATCGTAATGAATGAGGAAAAACTGTCGCTGTTTGATTGTTACCCATGAGTAGACGCCAGCGGCCAAACTCGTTGGCTTACTGTGACTTCTTTGTTGTCTTCTTCTCGTTAACAGTGTACCATACGCGTAATCAGCGTATAAACTTATTATCGGGATCTCCTTGACAGTACCAGCGATAGCCGGTAAAGTTGATCAAGTGGCAGAACCAACAATCTGCCATCATCTGATACCGGCATAATATAGTGGAATAGGATGCTGACTTGACAGAGCTGAAGAGGATGTCGCTTCACAAGGTTTTACTGATGATCACGTTGATGCTTATTGCATACTGCATGTATGTTGTTAGATGTTGAATCATTGCCGGTAGCCAACAATTTCTTAGGCGAATGTCGAAGTATAAGTGTGGACGAAAAGCTATACGCAAATTATAAATTCCTTTCTTTTACAACACACTAAATTTATATTCTATTGAACGTTTAGGCAACCATTGAAGATCAGGCATCTATTTTTGACGAAGTGCGCACTTTTGTCGACGATAATTTCCTGAAGTTGGCTGTTTCGACAAATTGATCGACAAAAGAGATTACGAAATCTGATATTTGTGGGTTTTGCAACAAAAAGAAACCAAAAACGAGTTTACAGAAAATTTTTTCGTTTAACAGTTTACCATGGTTACCTGAATGTTTTTTACCTTCCGCTGTCTTGTTGCTTTCATGTTACTAAACAGTTAAGAAAAAAAAGTATCCATACTGGTACAAAATTTAGAAGTTCGCTTGTTTTTTCAGCTACAGGGGTTGTGCACACTATATTAGAATAATTTACGCACGCCGAAAAAGATATACACATATATATATCAATTTCTGGATTAAATTTGCTCGCACTATCTAAAATACTAGCGTTTACTTCATTCCGATTATGTGCCACAGTGTTAAAGAAGAGAATCTCTTGTACGATACAGCTAAATCTCATTAAACGCTCTCTATGCCCTGGCATTTCGAAATAAGATGGAAACGAGAAAGGAAGTCTTTATGAAGAGTCTAGTGTTCAACTAGAGATGCGACTAGAGTTTATAGGGCGTTCGGAATTTAGTAATGAGGGGTTGAAGATTCTTTATTCTCAATACACTGTACCTATCCTTTCAAAGCATGTCTAATCAAGGTGTTGCCCCATAAAGAGGAATAACCTACGCAAATTTCAGAGCACAATTGCAGTATATAGACTACTTTAGAAAGCGCACAGATATTTGTAACAAGTTTGTTCGAGTGCATACCCTGCCGTGATAGAGCGCAAAATAACATCATTTGCGATAATAATAATGTACAATCCGGCGTTTGAGAAAACGTTTGAGATTTACATTGACATTTTTTAAACTGACGTTCGTAGTAACCAGGTGTCTTTTTACAATTTTTACAATACGACAGAAATTGGAGTATAACAGTTCCAAGCTGAGCCAAATTTTTCTTTAAAGAAGAAACTGCTCCAACGGTAAACTACCACTAGGCGTTAATTAATAGCTATAGTATAGGAGTCAACACGGTAAAATTCGAATGCCAGTTCGCACCCGAGCCACTACAGAAGGAACAGTAAAGCAAATAGTTGAAAGTACACCAAAGCTGAGGCCTGCGTATTTCTGTTGCTGCCTCCAAATGAATGTAACAGCAATGTAAATAAACAGTTGGTCGGCGGTAACCACCAACACACATCGTCACTGGCTAAGCGTAACTTCAGCTGAAATGCTACCGACAAAGTATCAGCAAACACAGTGACTAGGAAGTAGCGGTTTTGACGTTATCAAAACAGCAGATACTACGCCTGCCGTTGTTTTCAATGCTGTGTGTATGGACCTGTTCGTGCGTTTTTCTCAAACATAAATACATGAATTTCTTTTTTTTCTCATCCATCTTCCTTTCTGGCTTTACATATTTTGTGATATAACTCTGCGGGGACCCATTCGATATGTTGTAAATAAGCCATATGTCAAACAGTAAAACGGATTGTGAGATTTCTAGCTGCTCGACGAATCATTTGTTGTTTCCTTTCCTATTTACTTCCTATTTATTTCCTATTTAACAGTCATGGCCATGCGATAGGAGATAAACGTTTATAAAATATACAGGTGTTAGACAAGAGTAAGAGAAAGAAAAATAATCGAAACCGCACTCGCAGTGCTGAAAAAATTGTAACGCTTAGAGTTTAAATTCTTGATCTGCTTAATTATGCATCTTGTTTCTTGTACCGTTATAATCACAACAACTGTGGACAACCTGTAGGTCCCTGTATCGCTGTCAAGATAAATGATAAGGCAGAGCACAATTAGTTCCCTTCATAAGTTTAACTTATCATATTATTCTCAAAAAAGATTCCTAAGAAAAATACAGATATTTTAAGCATCCGGGCGCCCTACCATATGGACGATACGGCTCAAGGTGCTGTAGTAACAGTGGAATAGCAGAGAAGCTCAAGAACCAAGAGCTCAAAGATGTAGTGACAAATTTTTTCCTCAGCGAGCGCGTTTGAAAGGGCAGAAGATCCAGGTCCGAATACATAGGGCCGCACTTCAAAGAAGTAAACGAAGAACTTGACCAGCAGTTCTGATAGGAAACACAGCATCTATGCTGGGAACAATAAGTTATATGGATTGACGACTCATTATATTTTTGGCATAGAGAACGTCTATATTTACACATAAAGTTTGTGATGAGATTACAATTGAAATAAACGTTCTGACACAGTGAATTTTCAGTTTCAATGTTTCCAGCAGTCAATGTTTTACATAAAGATATAGTTTTACTATACATTCCCCCGACTTGAAAGTTTTCATGTGGCAGATTTATCAAGTTTTCATTTTTTCCAGTATTGATCATAAGCTTGCCCAAAACGTTTGGTTAATTATTTCTTTATTGAAATTTCTGTCTATTCTGGATGCTTGTGTCGGAAATTCATTTGTTCTATAGGGAGTCAACATATTTTTTCCAAATTGATTTTATGCCCCGTATGTTTGCCCGCATGTCTATGAAACTCGACCTTGTTGATGTGGTGAGCATGCTTCTGTTTACTTATTATTCAAACAGTATTTTCCAAGCGCAGTCAAATATTTTTTCTTTACATGACTTTTGCATTTATAATCATAGCTACACGTCATAAGCTAGCTTATAACATATAGAATCGCTGTAACAGTGGCGCATTAGCATGATCGCCCTATCATTTTATAGTTATTTCTTTGCCTCTCTCTTGCACTTGATATTGATTGGGAGTCGCATATAGATAACGCTCTTTCTTACATTTTATTTCTCTTCTCAGCCAGAAAATACGCCACGCTGATGAATCGATCTCTTCAGCGAACGAGGGCTTCGGGGAGTGGTAGATGTTTTGTGTGTGCGGCCATGGCCTCTTGATGTGACCCTTTTGGCTTGAAGGTGTCTCCAAGTCGGGCATTAATTTGACACGAGCAAAAAACAGTAGGATGGCGAGGACGAAGGCAAAACCAGAGGCAATGAACGAAAAACCTCAAGAAAGTGATTACACCATTAGGACTCAGCGCCAGTAAAACGATGAGTTTTGATCACTTCATATGTCTGATTGGCCTGAAGATACGATTTAACGTGATTATGACTGAACTGAGAATAGGTTTCCTGTTATGCACAAGCTAGTTCTTACAAAGAAAGGAAAATAAATTTATTGAGGTTGATGCACAGTACTCGTGCATATCTAATTTAATCCTTGTTTCCACCGCTATTAACAGTATTACCCCGTCAGATAACAGAAGATAAGGTAGGAAACGAAAACTAAAAAATATAGGCCTAAAGATCCATCGTATTCCCAGAATAGTACGTCGAAGTTTAAAAACCTTCAAGTAACGAGTATATTTTCTAGGCAGTATACTCGTAGTTTTAATCGGCCTGTATTTACTGAATATATATAAATAATTTATCTCATTCTATATCCTGGATCTCAGAGGTGTGATCGTAGTTACACAGAAATCTGCCTTTCTGACTAGATCAACTATTAAAACCTATTCATCTGTGAGCTTATAGCAAACAAAGAGACTTCGACCAAGGTTAAACATACTCGCAGGCTTTCGGTTAGTAGTTAAGTATCCGAACTAAGCATATATTTTTCTCTAAGCACACACCATCAGATTATACCAGATTTTTTGAGAATTTTATAAAATGTTCAGAAATTAAAATTTTACTATTGAATAACTAAAGTTGAACCATAAAGTTATAAGTACGCTTCGCACGTTATAGGTACATAGTTGTTCATACACACTAGAAATTCAAATCCAAAACGAATTGTCCACGCATAACATCATGCACATGCAGCTTAATGACGGTTGTTCTTTGTTACCTTTTAAAAACAAATCCAAATGAAGCTTGGTACCTTAGACTTCTAGAATTGATTAGATCTATCTAACCATTCTCTGACTAAAATAGTCTTGCACGCCAGCGAGTAGTCTTTACATATTTCCAAACAAGCAGACAATCAAATTGTCTGGAAAGTCATACGAATCTAAACCCAGGTTAACCTATATTACATGTTGAACAAAATGCAAGACATGTTTAACCTGATCTAAAAAACATATAGATTTATCCCTCACAGGTGATACTGACTGGGCCAGGTATAGTTAATATAAATATTTGTATGAGCTTAAATAACATTTCTATATATTTTCCAGTAATAATCAATTTTGCCGCGAAGAAAATATATAAAGATTATTTTGATTAGCTCCTGGAAAATAGGAACAAGCTAAAAATGACATAACTATGACTGAAACCTCGAGCTCGATTTTGGAAAGGAGTTAAGAGTTATTCAGTAAAGAAAAGAGAAGCCAGGTTGATTTCTAACCAATCACAGTGACAACATTATGGACTCTTTGGGGATACAATTAGCTGGAGCCACTCATCACGATGTACGGCTATCAAGACTCGATTCTCGACTCATTGCCATACGGACGTGAAAACGAACATGTACTACACCGGTAAATGCTCGATAAGTGTTCGAACAGCCGAATTCAAGCACATCGCAAGCGTCACGATAGAAGCTAATCAAATCTATCGTAATGACAGCGCGCGCAACGAGTGGAGAAAGCTATCTACACAGGAAGATCAAAAGCCTTAACCCAGGCAGACACAGTACAAACAAGGGTCATCCGAGTGATCGGTTAGCGAATTGTGCTCGTCAATTTAGCGAAGAAACAACGTAAAACGAATCATTTTATGATAAATTGTGGGGAAAAAGCAGCAACCATTCCTGAAGGATGAGCGACTCTTTGTAATTATTGTATGTTGTGGTATATCGTAGTATATGTGCGTGTATATACCTATCAAAACTTGAAAGTTTGTATCTAATTTTTAGGAAATGTGTATGACAATAATGTTTTGTAATTGGATCTATACGATTTTACTTTTGTATGAAGAGCTAAATATACGCACCTTCTTTGTTCGTTTTTTGCTCAGACCTAGGGTACATCGTATTCTTCGGAGCATGAAGAAAAAGGTGCGTTGGTGGCGATGAGGGGACCTCTGTTGGTTCAGGCCCAACTTTTGTCTGTTTTGCTCCAGCTTCCATTTCTCGCTTTACGTCCACAGTCACAAGTCATATCGGCCGTTTCAGTACAAAATGAATATGCCAATGGTAATTAATAACCGAGGTATTGTAAAAACGGGAATACTTACTTTTAGATGGTATTCACAAGTAGACCTTATGTGGCGCTTTATTCAACCATTTTAGACTGCAATTCATATCTTTAAGTGCAATTACATGCACCCGTTATAAAAATTGTGATCGCTTTAAAAATATATCTATCAACCAAAAAAGCAATCAAAAGACAGCTTAGGTGGTAGATAGCAAGCAAAGCACCTTCACTTCGATACTATATAAATAGCCGTTATTTCCTGCCAATTAATTTGGATTTTAAAAATCGAGCAATAGCTTTTAAGCTGGTTATAACTATTGTACCGACCATTACGAAATGGGTTGTTGGTATATGACGATATTTTCATCGTCGTTGCAGATGTGACCACCGTGCGGGCTGTTGTTGGTGGTCGTGCACACTTACCATGCAATATTGAGGTGCCTTTCGGGGCAAATGATACCCCTAATATTCGTGGAAGAGGTGCCATCTCGCTTATTCTTTGGTACCATGGTAATAATCATTCACGGGGTGGAATTCCGATCCACTCGCTAGACGCACTTGATCAACCACTTCTGCATGCTCAACAATGGCCCAGTGCCGAGTTTAGTAATCGTGCACACTTCGATGTGATAGCTCGCCCACCTGTGCTGAAGCTGGATCCCGTTATGGAATCTGACGCAGGCGAATACCGGTGCCGAGTCGACTATACCGGAGAGCGATCACAAAACCGCATGGTTCGTTTAGACATTATTGGTAAGTACACCAAAGTCCCTCACGGGTTGCTTCCTTAGACGGCATTTGCCTTTTCTTTTTTTTATTGAATGAGCCAGTGGGTCATAATATCCGATTTTTAAAATATTAACCTAAATCTGGCCAGACTTATACTAGTCACTTGAATTAGATACGACTGGCCTCACAGCCCCTAACAAACAGCACCTTGAAGTTGCTCTCTCTAAATTTAAGTTGTTCATCATATCGCGTTATTGCTTACAGTACCCCCTAGCGAAATCCGAATTCTTGACTCTTTTGGGAGAAGGGTAAGTGGCGTCATCGGCCCCTATGATGAAGGCAGTTCGTTAACGCTTGTCTGCGAAACCACCAATGGTAAGTGATACAAACGCAGAAAAGTCTGTCTACGATTGAATATTCACCCATAAAATTGATCTATATAGATTCTAATAATACAATAAAGGAAGGTCATTTTCTTCGCGTGAAAGAATTTGCGGGGGCTCACTGGGATAAAAAGTGATTTCGCAAGGTACTGCATTTCTAAAAACAGTGGTCTTGCTAAAAATCTGTTCGTAAAATGTACAACGAACATGTGCTCGTTTGACCGCCCTCAAATGATTATTTTGCTTAAAGCTCCGAGTAGCTGTGGCAACAACATAAAATATAGGAAATGATGTTCTCTAAAATACAACTCTTGAGACTTCACTGATACTGAAAACCGCAATGCGTGCTCCTATGTTGTTGGAGCGATTTAACAGCATGACTTCACATCATTCACGCATCATTTCGGGTAAATACGCTTTTCCATTCAACCCCATATTTGATTTTTCAAATAGACTTCACATCCTTAGAATCACAGAAACTGCTCGTTATCGTACTAATTGGCGGGTTATAACCCTCGACTACAAAAAATATCACTTTCTTCGTACTTGTTTGTTCAGGCTTCTCTCGTATATGCAAGAACTCACACGTAGGCATTTCACATTAGGGTAACTTGTTTAATTTTCTAATGTGTACGTTGACGAGGCTTACACTGCCATATATACGTCCTGCATCTTCATGTCTGATTTTAGTACTACTCTAATATGCAAGATTTGATTAAGAACTGCCAGGTGTTCCTATTGAGTTCAGTTGGTTATTGGATAAGCTCATCGATTGCACCTATTTTGATCCTTTTTCACATCTGGTATCATTGTCAGACATTCTCTCTTAAAACTCGCTCCAGTATGATCATTACTATAAAGTAGTTTAAGCTTTTCCAAAGTATATCAGAAGAGGTACGATTGGGTCCACCAATGTTACTTGTTGTATGTAGTTCATAGTTATGGGCTTCTTAACTTCCGCTTGTTATCTCTTACTAACTGTTCCATCTGTGATCGCTATCGAGGAATATATAAGATCCGCAGCAGGATGACAGAACGCCAACACCAACCAACATAACATGTAAATTAAATACAGGTATGCTGAGCGTGATACTGTATTATCGTGGATATGTGTCAGTATAAAGCCGTCTCCCCAACGAAGGGAAACGAAGAAGGATTCCCCAGATTAATTCTCCCATCCCTCAGTACTTACAGTCATATCGTCTATCCTGCTAAACTGCGGTTACCTAGGTACCACATCAAAACTGCTAAGCGGTTACTATGGCTGGAAGGAACAAAGATCAGCTCAGCGTAACTTGAAAAGTGGATTGAGATGCAGAGCTTGCAACGGGGATGTTAATGGTACTTTTTGCTTTCCAGCAAAACCTCGCGCCCGTATTTCCTGGCTCCAAGACGGAGCCCTGATTGACGACTCGGACTATGTAACGCCTGACCACCCTCAAAAGCTAGTTAGCAACAAGCTCTTCATTAAACGACTTGACCGAAGTCATCTCCTTGCAACGTTCATATGCCAGGCTAGAAATGAAATTCGCGACGAGAGGCGGGATTTCGTGAAACGGCCGTCCTTCCCAGTTCTACAACCTAGCACCTTGCGGACAGCAAACGTAACCATCGACATGAACTGTAAATTGATTTTTTGTGTTCACATAACGTTTTCTAAAGAGACAAAAGCGTTTCTTCAATCTAACAAACGTTTCAAACTTTCTCATCATGTTCATAGAACAGCGAAATCGTACTTTCAACTATTCACACGAGTTCCTAATTACACAGACAATTGGATCCAAATCAACGCAAATATATTTGACAGGAACTGTCAACATATAAACACGGTGACTAATAAGTAGAAGTCAAACGAAAAAAACCTTAGCAATTAGGAAACGTTTCTATAAACTGGTGTCTCTATCACACTAGTGAACAGATTTCAGTGAAGAAAATTGATGATGCCGACAAGGCATAGACAAGGCACATACAAGGGATAATTCACCGCGCTTGATAAGCGAATGATCATATAAATCATCGCACACGCGACTTTAAAAAATCTGAATGTATGAATGTATGTGTTTCCTCATACTATTTGGCTGTTTTAATATTTCATCATTAATGTTTCTTATGTTAAT
Organism: Tropilaelaps mercedesae; assembly: GCA_002081605.1. Taxonomy (NCBI): domain Eukaryota; kingdom Metazoa; phylum Arthropoda; class Arachnida; order Mesostigmata; family Laelapidae; genus Tropilaelaps; species Tropilaelaps mercedesae. The sequence goes on along the minus strand of MNPL01007972.1, from coordinate 356 downwards.
TATTAATGAACATAACAATTATTAATATTTCTTAATTATTAATGTCTCTTGTGACAGTGCCCCCGGTGAAGATACAAATTAGCCAGCTAAATCAATTTTTGTCGACGAAAAAGCGCGCAGAAGCGATGTGCACATCCATAGGTGGAAGGCCGCATCCACAATTAACCTGGTGGGTCGACGATATGAAGCTCGATGTTTTACAGGAAAGAGTCACTCATGGTCAGTATTTTTGGTTTTGCATGACATTCAGGTTACAGTCAATTTTAAGTGCATTGCCGCCAACATCTAAGATCATTGTAATTTGATTCTTATATATATATATATATAGATATATATATATATATATATATATATAT
>MNPL01007965.1:0-18363 GCA_002081605.1 Tropilaelaps mercedesae | reverse complement strand
TTGGAATTTTTAAGTAAGATCAAGCGCAATTTACTTTTTTCCTGGATGTTCTAAAAGAGCATATAACGTTACCGATGATAAAGAAAGCGAAGTAGTTTATCGTGTCAAGCTGAGAAGATCATCGCCAGCCTTTATCTTAATTGCTGTATATAAACGACTGCAGTGCATGCACATATCAAGCAAGCAAAACTTATTAAGGTAACGCAAAAGGTTGCTACTCGATGCGCGGCACTCCGAGAATATATTTTTCGACGAAACTTGATTCAATACAGACTAAATAACACTCCCCGTGTTATCTTGTGAGACAACCGCACATAAACAATTGTTTTTCAGCATATCCAATTTCTTCCCGCCGTCTATGCCGGGAAAAATAGCTTATTATAGTTGAAAAAGCAGCAGTTTATTTGCATCAGTTAGCCTACTCGTCGAGCTCGATGGCTTGGTGCATTCGCGTGCGCCTTACGGTTTGCGGAGACACGTAGGTGCATAAGTTCGATCCTCGTCGTTGCACATTTACATTTATGGGGTCCATCTTACGACGTAATGCAAAAAACGCTGCCTTAGACGTTAAGTGTTGGCTGATGGTCCCTAAAGATATTTAGGCTACTTTTCATTTTGGGAGCAAATCTATTGTCCATCATCTTTGGATTGCTATTTCTCTAAACTCACCAACATCCATTTAAGGCGACCAAACAGGAAAATTGAGTACTGCCAAAACGATGAATCATTCATCGTTTTCTCTGTTGAACTAAAAAAAAAAGACTACGGCAGTAGCCTTCCGCTTCGCAACGTTTTAAACATTACTGTTATACAACAGCACGTGCTGTAATATTAAAAGTTTGTGCATAATCCCTTAGCACGTCAGTAATATGCTGTGAATTCGCTGCGCAAATATTCAAACACGTTACTGAGGGTTTGGAGTGTATAAACCGCTTACGTGCGAAATAGGGATATATCAGGCTTGACGCAATACACTATCGAATGATCAGTTTAGTATACATTAAAATTATATATATATATATATATATATATATGTAAGTTCAAATACATGTAAAAAGAACGATTAAAATAGGTTAGGATATACATAAGTCAGTATTTCTAATATAGATAGGTCATAAAGTAATGGCTGTATGTAATATATGCCGGGGAGATTCAAAAAGGTGAACTAGTTCTTTACAATCTATGCCTATCCCCAGGTGATTTCACTTTTATTTTTCGTTACTTGCGATAGTCTGTCGAAAAATAGACAAACTGTGTTTCTTGGGAGCTCAAAAATAGGTTGATCAAACCATCTACTCCTTTTTATTATTAGCTTATGGCCAGCCATAGAATTGTGTTGAAAAACACGCACAAAAATCTGCATCATGTGCCCCTAGCAGATGGAGTCTTCACCTACGTGGCCTGAAGTGGAAAGGCTTCATTACAACGGCTTAGCTGTACTAAGCAAATATTTTGTTTACGAGAATATTTTGTTCAGCATTCCATGGTCACCAACGGTAGCAATAATCGTGATTTCCAATGTTGATGTTATCAAGTGTTCCTCAATTCGTCGTGCGCTTTGCCGAAAACCGTTTAGTATTGGTTGAAGGTAGCCTTAAGATTATCGTTGTTTACAAAATCACATAGCAGCCCAGGTTAGAGCATTGAATTCATTTAACATGAGAAGCATAATGCCATTACGAGAACATTACGAAAACTGGTAAATTCTTAGCTACAAAAAGATTAGAAAATTAACATACAGCGGCTTAATATAATTTATAATCGGTCTGGGTGGGATGTGGCGAACGTGGCTAATGACGTGGCGCTTTAAATCTATGGGAAAGCCTTGAAGATTCATAAATTTGTTAGAACTAGGTTTTTAAATGTTTTTTACAACTGATAACACAACAGTGATCAATTATTATTATTGTATCATTTAATTTTCAGAATCATGTTTCAAAATGATATAGAAACAGATGTGTATTGGCTGCACTCGAGTTTGTTTTAACACAATGCTGTTACAAGTGAGAAAACGAGTACGTGGCAAATATCATTAAGAATTATATACTTATCAATTTTTTTAATGCAGATTACGAAAGCGTTTTCGGAGTATTCAATATCTTTCTATTTTCGATGTAAATGACGACTACTATGAAGAATATTATGTTCACAGTGTCCATATCCCGACCTAGCACTTCTTTCAACGCGATTAATTGGATTTTTGTTTCAAATTTCTTGTTCGTTGCATATATCTGATAATATTTTTAGGGCTGACCACCAGCCAATACTTAACGTCCACAATACCGCTTTTGCATTTTATTTCGTAAGACAAACCCTATAAATGTAAATGTGCAACGGGGCGGAACGGGGTCACAAAGCGCGCGCAAATGAGCTCGGTTGCTTGGGAGCCGGTGGCTTAGTGCGTGTGCATGTTCTGTGCGACCGGAAGAGACACGTAGATGCACAGTTCAATGCTCGCCGTTGCACATTTATATTTATGGAGTCTGTCTTGCCAAGTAATAAAACAAACGGTACCACAGACGTTAAACGTTGGCTGATGGTCAACCTAAAAATATATCGTTGCATATATCTAATCGGCTACTTGTTAATGAAATATCTTTTTCCTTATAATTTTTTAGCGATTTAAATGACTATACTCTAAAATAATTAATTTTAAAGAAACCTTTGAGAGAGCTACAATTCAAACTTGGTGTACCTACTTGGTAAGCGGCTGTTTTATTACTATGCCGTCCCAGAGAGTGTAAAATATGCTATGTTATTAAATCCTTATTAAAATTTGTGCATTGAATTGGTGAAGCACGTATTTTTTTATGAAAGAGCAACAAGGCATGATAAGGAGGAGACCCAGCACTACACCCATAGCCTCGGGTTTTGCGGAGAAGTTTTCACGCTACGCTCAGTTGCGTTTGTGAATGACCGGAACATCCGCATGCATGAGCGGCCAGTGCAAACACGTGTTAATATTTGACTCTAATTAGAGACGGATGTATGAAGGCGCGATGTGTGATCGTTCTGTAGCAACAGCATCGCAGTTGATTACCGTGAATTTTACGAGAAAAGGAGAAGGCAGCGAATTATTACGACATGGCGTACGTATATATAGTACTCATATATGTATATATATACATATATATATATATATATATATATATATAGAGATAGAGAGAGAGAGAGAGAGGTAAAGAGACGCATATATACCTGAGCAATTTACTCTCCGGTCTATCACTCTAACACTCACACGGTAGGTGAAATAATAGGACAGGGTGATGCCTCGATGCGGCTTTGCCCAATACCACTACCTCATATCCCTATCTCCGTCCTACAGTCCTACAGTCTCCTGTATGAATAGGGAAGTTGTAAGCTTTATCTTGTACTTCTGGGTTTTTATACGTCTTCTTCACGTTATATCGCCCTTTCGTCCCGACCGGGGACCACAGAATCATTATCAAGTGTGCGTAAAGTGTGCAAACGCTTCGTCGAGTTCGTTCGGGCGTGGCTCCTATCTCTTTTTGTATACAACACTGCCGCCTTAGCCGCGTGCGTCGCTATGAACGGTACAACAGCAGCACTCGCAGTTTCGGCACAAAGAGAGGCATGATATTTTGTTGTGTCCCGTTCTCAACCCGTTTTCCTTGCTACCTCGAGTTGAGGCTCAGTTAGTCGACTTTCGAGAAAAACCTTTGAAAAACTGAAGCTGAAGCTTGCGTTTCAATAGTGACTCTTCCATCCATGAGAAATCTTTGGGTAACAAGCAAAAATTTTTGAAAGTAGTCAACCACGACGGAAAGAATTTTAGAAGATCCGACAATCTTAAAAGTGATGTATGGCTTTTTTAATAGATTTTCAACACAATTAAAATTCACATTTATTGAGCTAAAGCACGGGATGATGCGCATTATTTGTATTGTCATAATGTAATCGTTTATCTTAATGTCCAATTTTTACTTACTTTATCTAACACCCATGCTGAAGTCAATGCCGTAGCCCTGAGATTATAAATTTATCACTATATTTACAAACACATCAGGAAAGTGGGGTACACTTAGATAAAGGCAAACTCTTTAAGAAAGCGATGAAATACTCAGTACGTTCTACGGTAAAACAATGAAAAATTTTGTCACAGAGTAAGGTTTTTTGGTAAGTTTGAAGCACGCGTACATTGAAATCAAGTGCGGTTGCGGTTATGATGCCGAGATCCTTCTGTAAACGAATTGCAGGAATTACTTCCATCCTAAGTGTATATTAACCTACATATTTGAGCATACGGTGGTGCATTTCCGGACAGAGATGGTCATTTTTCGTACGTCTTTCTCATATAAAGTCCATGTTTGTAAGACAAAACGACCTATACTTTTGCTAAATGGTCCATACGATTCTACGTCATCGATATATTGCTTGCGTCACATAATTGGTACAAGAAAATGTTTGATATCTAAGAAAAATATGCATCCTAATTTTGTTATAAACGAAAGCTAGACAGAATTCGAGCTTACTAAGAATTTGTTGAGTTTAACCAGAAGGATCGACTTGGTTGAGAGCCTTATCCAGGATATCGGAGGCCGTCTAATGTCAAAGAATTTTGCCTTGGATATTAATTCTGTATGGCTAACTTTATCGAAGGCTTTGGAGTATTCGAAGCAAATGCAATAATTTTTTTTTACCGTAAAAAAACGGCTGTGCTGTAAAAGAATAGAAATGGCTTAGTCAACTACCATATCCATTGGTTACTTTGCAGCGCATTTTTCAGGAATGAAACCATGTTAAATTTTATTTGGCAGGCCCTTTGATCATAGAAAGGTTTACAAATATATGGTTTACACGATCGTCCAAGTAAAATGCAGTCAGTTGAGCACTGTGCAATGGGTTTGTAGATATCAACGTTCAATTTTGACGTCATACGTTTTCGTATGACTCACGTATGGCTTAACCTGGTTTGACTCTGGTTTCAATTATTCAGCGTTAAACGGTCTTTATTTTTTTAAGTATAAACGCTCGAAATGAAACTATTACACCGTTATCATTTGTTTTTATAATTTCAGGCGACTAGCTGTGAAGAGTGAAAACACTGAAATGTACCTCCTTTAAGCTGATCGATATTCTATAAAGGGCACAGAATACTGGATTATTGATGCCGTTTACTGACCAAAACTAAACACTTCACGTGCTTTGCTCAGAGTAACTTCTTTTTCACACTCCACACACGTCGCACGAATGGATAAGTCCAACATGTTGTGTCTTAGCAAACCGGCAGTCACCCTAGTATAATCGTTCACCTCCTACTTCAAAACGAAAAGTGTTGTAAATGTAAAACTTTAAAGCTTTGAGTTTCCTCTACAGCTGTGTCAAAATGCTGCATAATTAGGTGAGGAAGAGGAACCAATTTAGATCCAGGGCCAGATGAGCAAAAGTTATGCAAAGACATAGTGTAAAAAATACATATGTTTAGAGAGTTACTTCATGGCCTATTTCATTTTGAGATGGTAAACTGATGATTACTATTCATGGCGAAAAACAACGAGGGGCTACAGGTGAGAAAATATCCTGCTAGCCATAAAGGAAGCGCATTCATGTGCGTTTTGCGACCGGAGGAGACACATAGGTGCACGGGTTCGGTTCTTGCCATTACACATTCACATTTATGGGGCCCGTCTTACGTAGTAATACAAAAAGCAAACTATAGACTTTGAATGTTGGTTCATAGTCAGCCCTAAAAATATTTCTTAGTTAACAGAGCAAAGCCAAGTACAATGATTATAGCGGCTGTTGTAGCTCTAGCACTATTTCTGGAATGAGGCAAATTCACGTTATAACTATGGTGCTTCTGTTTTTATATTGCTTTACGAAAAATATGCTCTTTATTTCGGGGCTCACCATAGATTCAATGAATAGTGACAAGAAAGCTGAGGAATTAAAAAAAATAATGATTGTGAAGACGCGACAGCGATGCGGTGTACTATGAAAAGCAAGCCTTTGACTTTCATTGACATACACTTAAAATGCATTTTATTGTTCAAACTTTAGAATCAATGTTTTATGTAAAAATGCTAAAGCATTATTGCGATGAAATACTAAACCTAGGTGCAGCGTCAATGTAAGTACTTCAAGAATACGATTTACGGGGAATCCTTGGAATGGTACTATCTAACGACAAAAACGGCATAGAGATTTAATTGCTATTGTTGTCGATAACGTAGTGGCAGATATTGTAAACCTTTGCGCCTCCGGGCTAAATCTCACAGCCTAGGAACTAACCGGGTTTTTGCACATTTGGGAACATAACAATTAACTGGTCTTCTTTCCCTCATTTCTGTTTTGGAACGTTTTTAATATTCACCGCATTTGGGTTCTTGATGAGCTGTTAACCAGAACATTTTTACTTTTTCATAGGTTTGGGATTGACTATAAAGATAAAGAATCTTTCTTCCGCTATACGCCTTCAACGAGTTTTGAATTAACAAAGAACTTTTTAAATTGAGTACACGCTGCTATTCATTTTTCTTAAGATCTGATTTTATTGCTGACCTGTCTGGCTTAATGTGGCAGTTTTTCTCGTAACGTAAGATGTTTTTGTGAAGCTAAAAATTATTACGTGGGTGACGTATCGAATCCATCGTATCGAACGAATCTTAGAGGAAAAATGCACATGAAGATTGATCTAAGCTTCGAAGGTATATGTTAGAGCGTAGAACACGAACTCTAACTAGTTAAACTACAGAGCCTCGTATGTGCATTGTTTCTAAAGCAGGCCGCTCAGGTTACGTGAGGCAGCGCAAAATTCTATCCTAGAAGCAACAAATCGTGTCGCCCGTCTATATCACAAAGTGCCTTTGTGATCAGATCAATTTACACGAAAAGCTTGTGTTCAAACTCATTTTTTATACGATTCGTTTTAGTAGTTACCGAAGTACAGATACAGGTCCAAAAAAAGCTCTTAGATTGTGGTGGGATTAGCGGAAGGAGTATTCATCCGGGATCTTTGTATCTTCTTCTCCCTTTGGATCTAGATGGACCATCCAAAGATTTTGCCTACGAGGCAAGTTTATTACAATGTATTACCATTCGCCGGTCAGTTTCCTGTGTCTGCCGACTTGTTAACTGAAGCAAAACGCTTCTTCGAAGCAAGGACAAGCCCAACCCGCCACAGCAGCTGAGCTGACGCTACGGAAGGCGAGACCGAGAGTGTGTAGTAAGTTAGCTCTTGGTTCACTGATTTTATCTGTGGAGCAGGAAAAACACGTGAACAACCATCTCGAATATTATGCCTGCGTGCCAGCAGTCAATTTAATACGAATAGTATAACTTTGAGTGACCGAATATCATATATATGCGGGTGGTAATTTTGACGCTCGCCAAGGGTGCTTAAGTGGCAATATTTTGGCATTAATTTTAGAATGGGGTAACTACGAAAAAGGTATTTTTTCGGTTCCCGACCTAAAAAATACTGAAAGCGTCCACAGAAGAAAATCACAATGTAATGTTCAGCTTATTTTAGCAATTTGATTGATTTTCGAAACGAACCGGTAGTAAAGCTATTTTTCTTCTACTGTTTATGAGAAATAATAATTGTAATACATTAAAAAGGGAAAGTTGAAGCAGCATTGTATGCTAATTCAAACTTCAACCTCGGTAAATGCATTGAGTTTAAAAAAATGAACATTTAGCAAGGGATTACCGTTGATATTCCCACTTGTTTTGAAATAGTGATGGTGCAGTTTATACGTCGCCGACTTAAACCTATATTTCTGATGTCTGACATATTATGATTTCTGATATATGCGCAATTCGTAACTAATAACATAACTATGGAAAGGAAAGCAGTTGCGCATATTTGCGAGTCGCAACTGTATTCAAATGTACGAATGTTACGGAAACTGGAAAAGGTCCTCCATATCAAGTAGAAAAATACAACTTATAACAAATGGAAAGGCAAGCAACCGTGAGATGGCCTGGCACCGTCTGAAAGGAGTCAACATCGATTGTCAACCTCGTTGTTTCGCTTCCGGGCGACGGCGGAAACGAATTTATCTCCCATCGTTCCCAAAACGTTTTGAGAAGAGCTTCGCCCGATAGAGGTGAGTGAGCAAGCGCCACCAACAGCGCCGGCCGTAATGGTAAGCTCAGATTGTTTTTATTTCAAGGCATCGTATATATCAGCGTTACCAATCCTTATCGTAAACATTCGAACAGTCAGGGAATACTGTCTTGCTATCGTATGGAGAAATAAAATAATCCCTTGCTAGTTAAGTCCGAGTTAGCTGATGTTCTAAGTATGGATTATTAGTAGGATCCTTCATGCACAAAGTGTTTGATGGTCAACACTTGGTTAACATTACTTAGGTTTAAGAGTTCGGCGAAATTAAGTATAAAGCTAAGAGAATAATCAAAGATCTGCTTACTTACAGCAATCGAAATTGAAAGCATTGTCTGTGCTTACATCTTTATCAACGCCACGGCATAAAAATAATGTTTAGGCATTTTAGTTTTCTTTATCTTAATGCTCGTGGAATGCTCTCCATTTTTATTTGCAATACCTGTGTTTGTCATCAAAAATCAGAGTTTAGTTTGTTGTATTGCAGGGGGCCCAGTCTCGTTGAAACCAGGCATCATATGTATTCAATGCCCATTGTTCCTGTTGAAATTTTTTTCAACAGGAACAAATTTCAACCTATAGTTATATAGGTTGAAATTTTGAATTATATTTTTGATTTTTTTATTTATAATTTTAGGATTTTTAGTAAAGTTTCCTATGTATGGTTTTCATTTATGGTTGCCTAAAGCTCATGCAGAAGCACCTATAGGAGGCTCAATGATTTTGGCAGGTTTATTATGGCAGGGGTTATGGTTTATATTGTTTTATAAATTTAATTTTTATTTATAATTTGAATAATTTAGATTGTTTAATTTATGTAGTTAGATTAATAGGAAGAATATATATTAGAATTATATGTATGAGACAAGTAGATTTAAAAATATTAATTGCTTATTCTTCAATAAGACATATAGCTTTAAGGTGAAACTCATTTAATAAAAATAGGTAGAAAGTGTAGAAGGTACTTGTTTGTATGTTACCGGAAAAACTGCTGAGCAATACACGTATCCTCAAAAATAATGTACGTAAAGAACAGCTTTGCGAGAAAAATTTAATGAACAAATTGAAACATCTCCAACGCATGTTTTACGAAAAAAATTTGTTAATAACCTGTATTGGAGGCAATTTTTATATGTATAGAAGGTGTCTATAATTAAATTAAGTAACTGATTTACTTTTTGTTACTGATATACGCAGTGTAATTACTTGGCAATAATATAAATCGTTCTAAACAATACAGTGCTACGCATAAAAACTGAATAAAAGGCATCGCTATCCGATATATCGTTATAGCACCGGCATTATGTTGGAGGCTGATTTTTTTTAAATTAATATAGCATGCAGAGGGTGATTTTTTGGTTTTAGTTTGCCAAATCAATCGCTGCTAAAAAATTAAGCGCATTTAAGCGGTCACATTGTTTAACTATATTTAAACTAAATAGCTAAGCTTATAGTTTATAATTTAACTCTTCCCATATGACGCGAAAATTAATGGAACAATAACGCTATATTACCAAAAAAAAACACAAATCATTTCCCAGATAATATTTACTTCTTATTATTTTCTTCTATCTATTTCCTTTTTACTTTTAGGATGTTTAGAGCTAAAAGTGACTAATCATTTGGCTGTCGTACCGCACCCGAAATATCGCTAATGCGAAAAGTACGATGCATGATTGAGCACCGACTCAAGTTACATTTAAAAGCAAATACACTTAAGATTACATTCCAGTTAATCTATAGTCCATTCCCATCCATTACAATTGTTCTCGTCTAACGAGGCGTCTCTCTAATTCAATCGAGCTTTTCTATCGATTCAAATACAATGCGACCAATCGAAGTATGCCTGTGGTTGACGGTTAAACATTAAACTTCCGTTACAAGATCGTTGCAAATGCTTAAAGTGAACGGATAGTGATGAGTGCGTCGGGCTCAGTTTCCTATAGATGAAGTGCTAAAGCGTCGGGACCACTAGAAGAATGCTTTCAGACGGAATAAACAGTTTTGAAAACAACGTGAACACTTAATATAGCATTTTCTAGAAGCTCTCACCACCAGTACGATATTTTACAAAAGTATGTCTTTAACATAAAACCAGGCGCACTACATCACTGCAGACTAAACATATTTGTTTGTTCTAGTTGTCTTTTTACAAATCAACAACAACGAGTTTACAAATTACTGCGGCAGACGCTGCCAGGAAGAAAACAGCGATAAGCGTAAGCGGTATATGGCTGCCCACTCACACCACAACTGTAGATTAAAGAACAGCAATTGCGAATGGTGCCATCCAGCTGCAAGTTATAATGTAATTATTGCATAGAGTTCGAGAACCATTCTGCATGCCTACGACAGGAGGTGTGACCCAACCGCACATATAAAGGTATAGGTATAGTACAATTGTTTTTACCTTTTTTGTGTCCACATATTAATGTAATGCAGGACTTACTATGACGACTTAGCAGTGCTTAATAACGAACATAACAGGGCGTCTGACGTCTGTCACTCTTGAAGTAGAGCGGATGTAAATGTATCAAAAGTCACAGTCGAAGGGTAAGTGAGATTGTGGCATGCAAGCATAAATCATCGTTCCATCGAACTCTGGTGCATATGATGTTAAAACTGCAAGGGAGATGCGACGTTTGAAAGGCAATCTCTGCAGGCGAAACGCAACAGCTTGAGACCGCAGCACTTTACCCCTATGCGGAGCGAATTCAAATTAGACATTTTTTAATTGCGCATTTGGCTGCACAATTTACTAGTTCTAGCTAGCTTCCTCTGTCAGACCCAATTTTACTTTAGTTTTCGAATGTTGCACTTCATACTCTGAATTCGTACCGAAGGGGTGCGAGTATGGCGTCAGCGTCAGTAGATTCTATTTAGGAGGCACGAGAACGGTTGGGTTTATGTTAATGAGTGCATTAAGAATTATATTTGTTTGGAATGCTTTTATTATTACGGAGAGGTAAAAATAAACGATCTTCGGCAGCGGCAACCCAAGCAACCAGTGACGACTGCGCACGGGCCGTAAAAATGGCACCTTCTTGATCGCCAAAGGAATCCCTCAGCCGTACTACGTCGAGCACTTTCACTTACACTTCAGTATTCGGAGGAGCGAAATTCTAGCAGCCAGCTTTCAGAACACTTTGCCTGTTCTTAAAACCACTTTATGGTACAACTGTTTATAACGAATCTTAAGAGAATACACATTAAATGAATCACTGTTAAACTGAGTTATACTTAAAAATAATTTCACTATTTGTTTTGGAGGCGGCATTTAAATCCAATTCATCTTAGTAATATTTCCCTTTATTAGATCAGTGTCAACAAAAGAAAAAACATGTGACTTGTGACGCGTAACATTTTTTTCAGTGGAAGATATAGATCATTACACAGTAAAGAATTATTTAAAAAATGGATAGGTTGAAATGTGAAATAAATAGAAATTCGAACTAATACGTATTATTTTGAACACTTCCAAAATTAAAGTATATTTATTTAAAACATTGTTAAGTCGACATATATATCTACTGATGTACCATGTCGATATAATACTATTATTGTCCAAATACGCACTGGCCAACTTTTTTTCGTATAGTGCTCAAATGCTATTACCTAATTTTGCACATTATCCGTTACAATATGCTACTTCCAGCAAAACAGGCCGATTGTTAGTCGGCGCCACACGCGAGTCCGATTATCGCAACTATTCTAGTCTTCCTATACATGTCAGGAACTTCGTTTGCAACGTAGAAATATTCATGAACACCGTGGTTCCCCGAGCTTGTTTAACGAGACCAGTAGTAGTATTAATCTGATCACTGCAAATTTGGAGAAGCTTACACAAATTTTAGTTGACCATTTTTGGCCGTAATTGGACAACTAAAATTTTACGATAATAATCGGCATTCTCGGAATTGTTCAAAAATAGTCCGATGGTTCCTTTGGATTGAGGCCACACAAGATTATTATATATGGCGGATGTAACGATTTACTTTATATTTTCCACGACGAAAATAGTACAAAATGTAATCCCCTGTAAAAAAGATTTTTCAATCCTGGCGCAAAAACTGACATATGCTCGGTTCTCGCAGAAACCTTTCAGGCGCAACGGTTGCGTTGATGTCGTTTTGAAACTAAAATAAGAAATATTTTATATTCTGTCAATAAAGAGTGAACAAATGCTAACCACAAATGTTTTTATACACATTTGAAAAATCTAACTACCTTTGCGTCATCCTGCATACCTTGCAGAAATTACGTTTAAAACGTGTTTAGAGAAAACATGATAGGTTTGTCATCGTTCATATGGTCTACGTACCAGTGTTGCCACTTTAGTAACTCTTTTGCTAAACATGTCATCTCTAAAATATTTCAGCTTGACTACTTAAGCATCACAGTACAGGTGAAGCGTCCTACTTCCAGAACGGTAGACAATGACATAGCTGGTATTCGTCGTAACTTCATTTAAATGCTAATGTATTAATATGCTCTAATTAGGCTGGCCTTCCCGTCTGAGGTCATCTTCAAATTAATATAGAGATTCAATAGTCGGGGGTTTTAATAAATTTGTATGAAATACCGATGATATTGGAAACGAAAATGTGTGCGATACGGGATCAGTTACTGCACCTCTTCTGTTTGAAGTATAGAGTTGTGCATCCATATTTAATCATTTGTCAATATGTTCCAACAAAAATTACAGTATCTGTTCTCTGAAACGTTATCTAAGCTCGTACACAGTTTTGTCTGATTCAGTGAACATTCTCCTTTGCTTTATAGATGTGTATCACCCTCAGTTTTTCGTTTGAGATAAGATTCTAGAGCAACCTCTTATCAATATTAATAGTACCGTGTCGTAAAGTGTGAAGGCCGCAAAATGTGTTTTTAAAGCATTATCGGAAAAGCATTTGTAAGGTCTTAGGGACTTGAAAAGCATCGAGGAAAAAATGTTAATGGCTCTTTATCTGTCCGATTATGCTGGAGTACTGCGTCCTTTACCATGAAATGACTGTTCAACTGACGTTAGTTAATCTCGTTGGATTTCATGCATTCCTGAGTAAAATTCCTGAGTACGTCTACCTTTAACTTTTAAAATACCTTTAAAATAATAAAATACTCTTTACATGGCTCTGCCGTTGATTACGGTAAGCAGTAAATATTGTAATTTAACGGAAAATATTAAGGTGGAAGCATGGTTAAGGCTGTAAATATCGTTTAAGCATCTATTACAGCACTAAAGTGTGAAGTTTGACATAGATTTCTTTGACATAGAAAGGAAAAGGGGTTCATAAACTCGCCTTGTTAATTCAACCCAAGTTGCCCAGATAACTCCTGTACCGACTGCTTTTATTCTATCTGGAAGAAATCGTTATAAGTAAAAGTAAAGATATAAACGAAAAGGTTACTTGACATTAGTTTGTATTATCTTCCTTTTATATGTTTCGTTATCTCTCACGGTGTGATCTACTTAATGTATGTCTATATATCTTGAATACTGTGTGATACGTATGAATTTCGTATTTAATATTTTGATTTATATTATAATTACAGTATATCCGCACTCGTTGCAAGTACCGCTGTTCATATCCAATATCGGTATTTTCACTTTTTAGTGCTCATCTCCTTGATAGTCAGTTTCTCGCGTTCTAATAATAAAGACATTCGGCTCGATAACATTTATCGTTTTCTTAGTTAAAGCCAGCGCTCAAATTAACAAATTAATTAAATTTTTTTATCAATTAACTTTTTTATTACCTAGACCACAGAAATACAGGGTAAAATATATCCAAGCTGATAGGGAAATATGATATATTAACTGAACAATAAAGTAAAAAAATAAACAGAACTTGTAGCCTGTAGCACGCACTCGCGCGTGATGGTTCCGTGGTTAGTCATCGCTAGAAATATAATACGTGTGGCAAATACACAAGCTAATCAACAACTTTGATGCATTTAAAATCTTTTGTGAATTTTTGAAGATGTACACGTCTCCCTAGAGAAGTTTAAACAGAGCCTACCTTTCTAATTATTTCGCCTGAACGTGCATGATGGTTCGTAATATGAAATATGCCAGCTTTTTTGATGCAATGTCTACATCCCGCATACGATCTTGTAGATATTATCGTTAAGATTTTGAGATTAGGCGTAACTTTAGCGATTGTTAGTTGGAAGCTGGCGTGCTACGGCAGTAACGATCTATTATCATTTACGTCTTTGTGTAGGGAGTGGTGACCATATATGCAACTGTTACCTTTCGGAGACCCAAGACAGGGGGATAAGGAAGCGATCTGCGTTAAATTTAACATGCCCGAAGCTTTCCGCCCTATTTCGAAGGTCAGGGACTATTGTTGGAAATGTGAAATATGCTGACCTTTTATTTTTCTATACTGTTATCCTATAAATAATTTGGAAAACTATTTTTCCAGTATACCCGAAAATAAATCATTTCCTCGAAAATTGTCAACAGCTCATCGTAATTTTCGTGTCGAAATACCCAAATATACAAAAAGCGAATGGAGGTGGCGGCTTAAATTTGTTTAACGAAGGGAAAATTATGCCGTAACCTGCCTTCCTCAAACTGACACAGGTAAGCAGTCAGAAAGATCCTGCAGTTAACATTGTGAGAGCACAAGTCTACTTCCACGGTTGGCAAATTCATGACTCAATTCTATTATCGATGAGATGGACGTTGACAGGCAAAATTTATGTGAGGTCGCAAAGCATCCGTATCGGTTGTGCAAAACTGCAGATTCGAGTTTTTGACGGGCTGATGACATTCTCGATCCCGTCACAAGTGTTGTTAAACTGATAAATTTTAAACGAACTTCATAGCAAAAATATCGTTCACATAGTTCAAGACGCATCTTTGAAACAATTACCTTCGAGGTATACTCTTGGCTCAAACGGTCATGTTTGCACATCTACTTGCACATGATCACGATGGCCGTAAGTTGATTAATTGGCTTAATCAAATTCAGTTAAGAGGGATGTCCGGTCGCAGTAAAAAGAAAGGAGCGACAAAATGGAGTTCAGCGAAGCAGAGAGGATTCAGTTTAATATGCGGCTAGTCGCACAAAAGCGTTATAGAGGCCACATGTTGGCTTCATCCATGTATAGCAACCAGCTTGAGAGGTTAGCGACGGCCGAAGGTCCTGCTCCTTTGGGGTGATATTATTTGCGAAGATCGGAACGTAACCAAGGAAATCAACGTCCAAAGGATAACCTAAGAAAACGAGGTAGTTATTGTAATCTATAGGTTGTGCTCTATAGAACCATAAAGGATGGATATAAATGATGTTATACAAAATGTCATTACATAAGCTAAGAGAAACACCCTCATATAAATCTATACGGAGATATATTTACTACACCCGCGTGTGGTACTATAACGTGATGCTAAGGACTGGGTGATATGAAAGTAAATTTGCCGCAAATTACTGTCACTAACGGTGACCATTGACTACTAGTCTATTATTCGGGTAAAGGTGTACAAGTAATCGAAGTCCGCCTTGTCCAAGTCTGTGTTTGGCGGATCGCCAATTTTTCGGCCCAAACGTCCTGCTATAACCGACTTTACTAAAAAAAACTCCACGTTAAAGCAGGGATTCAGCGTACTTCAATGCTGGAGTGTACGGCTAGTCTTCCACAAGATACGCTTAGCCGGTGAAGATTATAAGAACCGGGAAAGGTGATTTGTCGGAAAAATTTTTATTAATGTTTGTAACAAAACATTTCTCGAGAAAAAGCTGAATTGAATTCAATTGTTTTCAAAATACTTGAGTTCACGATACGTACACTACAATAAGCTTAATTAGATATCCTAAAATAAAACTAAGTTTTACTTTAGGATATCTAAATTTCTGCGTACTAAGCTTGAGCATAAGTGGCACTTTGGTTTGTTGTATGTCTTACTGGTAATTCCTTCGATTTTTTGCTTGTGATAGCTTGCGGGAGTATCGAGTGCCAGCGAGACGGAATGAAAGCTACAGTACGGCAGACAGTGTAAAATGCGCAGTGTGCATATGTGAAAACGGGGCGGACACCTAAAGAAACAAGCTGATATGAAACGGATCTCAAGTGTGGCATAAATAGCACACGGACCTCCTACTGCTGCCGCTGCTGCTGTAAGGGTAGCGGCATCAACCGAAATGACGGCAAGACGGACGGAAGCGCTAAGGCTCTCAAATTTTGAAAGCGATCCAATTTCTTTTCCACGCTTATCCGCTTCTATGTCTCCCTTCGTCTCTGTTTTTCTCTCTCGCCCTCACGCTTACTTTTCCTCTGTGGCTGGAATGGCGTACTCTTGTCTTTCCGGCTTTCGCAAGATGTGTTTTTTTGTCTACGGCTTTAGCCGATAGTTCTGTCGTCCTCGGCTGCGCCACGTTTTCCACCTCGAACAACTCTAGGCGGGCCTAGGCCTGCTTTTGGATGATCGGCATGCGTTGGCTCCACGGCTTTTTCCCTAGAAGAGCGAGGTGACACAAGAAAGACGTCGGATGCGTCCGCGCTCTGGACCGTGCAGCGTGAGGAAAGAGACCTTTATAGTTCCTGCGCACTCAGTGGTAGCAGTCGCTACTACCAATGGTCGTAGGGGAGGGATGGTGGCTAAAGCAAACAGAGTTTTTAACCAAAAGAAGAGAAGCCGCCCTAATTTCAGCAATCCGAACAGCTAAGGCGTTGCTTGCAGCCTCTCTGACAAGGCAAAGCAGGTCAGGAACGGCTGTCGACGAGGGCTGCCGGGAGCGCCTTAGTACACACGAGAACGGCGATGAAGGCGATGGTGCTCATTAGAAGGAACAACTCTTCACTTTGTTTGCCTGTGACAGTGTGCTTGTTCGCGACACCGGCGGCATGTATGGCTGGTTGGAGCTGGATGGGTGGCGGCTCTCGAGTAAGCGTGTCTTTATGTGGCTGCTTGTTTGTGTACGTGTTTGTATGTGTGTGAGCGTGTATATCGTGCTGTAAGTGACGTCGTTTACGAAACCACCATATGACGGAAGAGAAGGGTGGAAGGAGCAACAGCGAAAGAGAATGAGAGAGAGCGCGCAAATGAAGGAGAGAGGATTAGAGAACAACAAAGCAAGTTGTGCACACGAACACCTCACACGGCACAGGGCAACGCAACGAATGGAGGAGAGGCAAAAAGCGAGGCAACAAGCGAAAGTCTCTGAAAAATAACAGGACACAGAGAGACCTTCTCCAGTCGCTGCCCTAGCCGCTGACGCCGCGATGACTGCAATGTCCTATGCCAACTTTGTACCCCTAACAAAACGGTATCTAGTGTAGCATCTTCTAAAAGGGGTACCTGAAAGTGTCGCTGAACGAAAACAAGCCAGCAGTACTGGAAGGCGGTAACAGCTTCAGCAGATGCACACGCGGCAGCAACAAAGAGCAAAGTTGTTCGTCTGTTGCTGCTCCGGTTGAGCAACCTCAAACCTCTTTCTGTTCTGGCTTGGTTCAGCGATAGCCGACCGCTCAGCTTTCGCCCGCCGTCACGCAGAGGATACACCACCACTATATTCCCCTTCCTTTTCCATCTTGGCAAACTTGAGTCCGTTCGGTTCGGCTCACCCAATTGTACCAAACCAGACCATGCGTTGGTTGGTATGGTACGGCCTGTCTGTCGACAACGACCGTTCGCCTCAGTCGCCTTAGAGGCACGTCCCTTGCCTGCTTTCTGTGCCCGAACAGCTCATGCCAAACATCCTAGCGGTGCTCCAGGGTTGTCAGGGAGGGGACTGGTGGAACTCTGTCTCTCTCCGTTCATATTACTCTATCTCTGTTCTTCTCGTCGCTGTATGAAGCATATGGAAATGGTAAAACACGAGGCCTATTTGGTATATACAACCTTTTTCTTCACTCACGTGAAGCAAAGTAGGCGAGGGATGGTATTTTTGGGCCCCACAGCCATGCGCCGTCCGCCTGTGACATATGAATTCATTCCCCTGGACGAATACATAAACAAGAATAGGGAAACGAATAGAAAGGGCCATTGGAAGGGGCAAACAGGGCAGAACTGTTAGTACATCTATGCCTCGAGGATAAAGGTGGATGCTGGCCTTCGTTATCAACGTAGACCCCAAAGGGTGTCGGATGAGATTGACCTCACACAGCTGCTGTCAGAAGTTGCGCGGTTCCGATTTGCATAAGTGTCCGTGTTGCCGCCATTTGTCTCGTTCTATTCAGGACGGAAAATCTAAATGATTATCGCAGCGAATCACATGTTATCTAAAGTTTGATATATATATATATATATATATATATATATATAT
>MNPL01007963.1:0-15586 GCA_002081605.1 Tropilaelaps mercedesae | reverse complement strand
ATATATATATATATATATATATATACGCGCCTTTTCCCCTTCCTATAACCGGCATATGATAAAAATAAATGATAATTATGATAATATTGATAAAATAATAACGTCAATACAAATAACACAGTGTAACACTATAGATGATGATGATGCTGATAGTGATGATGGATACCGGTTCTGATTCATATGGATAATAACATGAATAATAGTTATTAATACTATTATTAAAAATGTGCTGACAAGAAATACAAATATACGGCGATGCCGATGAAAGGGAGTGAAGCGAATAGAAAAGTAAAAGAGATAATGAGAATGACAGAAAAGACGAAATGGAGACAACACACTTTGTAAAAGGTAATCGTGATTATAATAATAATTGTAATAATTCAATGATGTTGATGATAGTGACGATTGTAACAATGATGATGCTAACAGTAATGTCGAATATATAAAGCTGATACTGCTATGGCAATGAATGGTGAGCTGTCCGAGACACGAATGAGTGGATGTGTGGTTGGGTAAATGAAATAACGGGAGAGAAAGAGGTGTGGGCTAATAAAATATTGAGGGAGAAAACGGAAGGTATAGCAATGGGTGTAAAAATGAAAAAAAAGTGAATTGAGGCAGGTATAGCATAGAAAGTACATATATAATAAGCAAGCATGAGAGAGGTTCACAAAAATGAACGAAAAGGGCGGAACGAAAGGGAGAAACCATTAGATAACCAAGGAAATCTGTTGAGTAGACAGCAATTCCTGCTGGTGTAGTGGGATACCATGCATAGTGCGACAGAGGAGGGTATATTACATAAACATTTCTTTATACGAAATGAATAAAGAAATATGTGTCCTAGTTTATGCTTGTTGTACTCACACTATTATATGTATATACGAATATCTTAAACAATACTTATCTATCTATAGACATAGACATAAATATTCCCGCCAGAAAACAGGGCTCTTTATGACGAATGTGAACAAGTTCTACAAGAAGCCCTTTGAAGTTTTATTAGCTGAACAATAACAAGCTCGTTTAGGACTACCCTTTGTTTTCGTAACATGCTATTTGCTCGAAATTCGGTGGGAATTTGACGTAAATGAAATTAGTTTTATCATTAGGGCGTCCCTTTCCCGATAGACATCTTTTACAAATGCTGCTTTGAGCCCGCATAGGACGCTAGAATTTTTGCTGCCGAAATAAGTGCTGAAATAGTGCAAAAAATGTATTCTGAAATCTATGTGCAAGACGCGTTCAGGTACGGCGGATTGTGAATGAGCGAAAGGAAGGAAGGAGAGGTGTCTTTAGAGAGGGGGCGAGAGGGAGAGTCGGGGGGAGCTGAACCTCCAATAAAAACATAGCTTTCTCCGACTAAAATATCATTGTATACTGGGTGAGTGTCTAGCAGGCAGCCTTCATAATCAACGTCTTCTCTTGTGAACCGTATGGCGTATCGGTGGCTAGCAGTGCGTCGTAGCTACTTAAAAAAGACAATAGTACTTTCAGAAAAGCGCCCAGCCGCCAACGTTCTTTATCCTGGGGTTATCGCAAACGTGAACGCCAAGTCCATCCACAACTTCGGCGTGCCTGTCGGATGTATGTGTCGCCATGCCTTTTATTCTTTCGAGATGTTAATCATTCTAGAAATGGTTGAATTCAGTGCTTGTGAAGAATAAACAATACAACCGATTTCACATGAGATGCTAAATTTGAACACAGAACTACGGAAGTCGAACCAATTTAATGCTATCTGAATCAATTGCGAATTTGGAGGAGTCAAAAATTTCAGCGACTTTTCTGTAGAGTGAAAAATGTTCCTGGCCAATTCCTTTGAGAAAGTGTGATCTCGAAATTAATGAACCTTGTGCGCCTCCTGATTTCTATTAAAGGATAACGAAGCGAATGAGAAGAACGCCTCACGTGCACACGTATAGCAGACGGCTTCTTGATTTTGTTGTGTTACTTCATTAGTGCATTGGCGACCGGTTTATTACAAGTTTTTTTCGCCCGCTGGGTTCCCACTGGATTGACACTGGGTCGGCAACAATCTAGTTGCATAGCCTTATCACTGAAACAAAAGAAACACCAACGTCAACGACATGCAAATTTCATGTAGCCGGTAAAGTTGTGAGACGAGTTGAACAGGGGGAAAGGACACAAAAATTAAAACCCGACTGCTGAAAGACTGCCCTTGACGTTTGTGCAATGGAAGAAATAGGTCCAGACGTACGCGGCTGCGCCGGTTCCGCAGTTGTTAGCTCGGGACGAAGACGGCGAACGTTAGCCGTTCGAGGTGATTATCTTAAGATCACAAAAGAGGAGCTCCGCAAAGAACTCCGTCTGCGAGGTTTGAGGACCAGCAGTAAACGCATCGAAATGGCAAGTGTAAACAAAGCCTGCTGTATGTTCATATAAGCCCAATCCCTTTCACAGGAGATGGTTAGAGCAACCGCATTGACTCACCGATACTGGGACTAGCCACAGAACCATCCTTATAACCATCTACCTAAATATATGAATTTGATCTTACATCTTTAAATTTTTGCTTTCATAAGCGTAAATTTACTTCATAAATCTAATTACAAACAGTAATCAGGAATCTAAAGTTCAGACACATCTGTGATTATCCGCAATCACTAATGATTATCAGTCTGAAAATTTTACGCAGAAGCTTCACGGAAGCATATAATAGTAATAAAAATATAATCAGAATTGTTTGATCTACGTACAGTACCTTTAGCATGTATGTCGGTCGTGAATTTAACCGACATACATGTTTGTATGCTGAACTAAGACATTCAACTAACGCTTTTTTACGTATCTTAATATATTATTATAGAGGAAGCGTGTGTATGCAGGTAAGAGCTAGCTTCACCAGCATATGTTGTTTCAATACACAAAGAATCCTGGAAAGTTTTTTTAGTTTTCATTAACTGTGTAAATCGGTTTCGAAGAACGTTTTCTTAACCCACAACACGCACAAGAGAGTTTCAGTTTGGTTGGAGACTTTCCTTGACGGAAGAAGATGCGGTATAAAAAACGGGCTATGCAAGTTTTTAAGTTAAATATTTAGTTTCTCATTAAAGACTTTCGTTGATTTGTTTTTATTAAGCGCCTTAAATACGGTACTTTTTTTGCACTCCGAGTTTGTGTTCTAGCGTAAATACAACCGCTATATTTGAAAGCTTGAGACAAGCAAGTGAATAAGGCCCAAAAGATGAAATGAAATGGGGAGTAAATCCATATGTTTCTAGCAAAATATGGTGGGAGCGAACTAATTATCTACACTTTTTAGGGATCTCTTGTAGAGTTAATGAATTCATCGTAAAGTTTTGCTTGAATCTCTGGAAAGATTCAGTGAATACAATATTTTTTTTTATCCCGAAGGTACCGACCGTCTCGTCGTATTCCCTTAACGACAATATCTCTCAAGTTTGTCTGAAATATTCAATACTGAGGAAATACAGAGTGAGATGGTGAGTAAATGTTGGAAAATATGCAACATCTTAGAAAATATACAATTCATAACGTTAAAATGACTTATTAGTCAAATGTATAGTGTATTAGCCAGTGTACAAAGAATGATGACTTGGAAACTGACACCAGCCTATCACTTTGAAGAACAACAGCAACAGCATTCTAGTATTAAATTTCTTCCCTATTGATGTTCGTTTTTTATAAAATGCAGCAAATAAAATCAACTTCATTTACATCGTTTAACACAACTTCTTTCTCGTCTAGGTAGAGAATATCTTTCTAGACAGGATCACCTCCAATTCAGTCGCGTATTAATTTTTACGGTCTAAGTCTACCTATTGAGTTACATCCTTGTAAATATCATAGAAAACCGTATATACAGCACCAAAATGCTTAAATTAGAAGGCAGTAGTCAATGCGTTCATATCAGTTATGTTTGGAAATTACAGATCTGCTAAGAAATTTGTGCTAAAGCGAAGGTTGATGACAAATGGCATGACAAATGGTGGACCAATCAAGCAAACTTTATTTATTTATAGAAAATTCTACTAATCGCGGAGAGATCTATGAGAAGTGAAAAATGTAAGCAATTTGCGCCCCCTTATATTAGAGAGATAAGCCTTTTAAGTGTACATTTGAGATGGCCATCGGAAGAAGAGCTACAACTGAAATGAGGCAAGTCTTGTATGAGAAACTAACGAAGGGCGGCGGCATGCGGAATAGGGCCCTGCGATCATCATGCAGAGCACAGCATCAAGTTCACCGTAGGCGTAATTAAATGTTTTGGAATAATATGTATTACAGCAGAATCTGGAAAGCGCGCGAAAAGAATACTGTGAGCCTTCAAGAAACATCTTTGACGAAATCAAAACTTGTGGCATCGACTCCGCATTCCAAAATCAGCAAGATAATGACGAAGGCGGCAACTGATAACCGTAACCAGTATAATGGTCGCAGCTAGAAGCAAAGGCTAACGTCGTATAATGGAGTTTTGAAAATGATGCAAACCTTTAGCTTCTAAAATTTTTTAAAGCTGACCATCAGCCAACATTTAACGTCCACGGTAGCAGTTTTTGCATTACTCTGTAAGACGGACCCCATACAAAATGTAAATGTGCACCGGCGGGGATCGAACCCTTGCAACGTGTCTCCTCCAGTCGCAAGGCGCATACGAATGCACCAAGCCACCGAGCTCGACAACCTTTAGCTTCTGCCACGATCTCTCCTCACCGACGCCAATACACAGTTCTCACAGAAACCGGGGCAATGACAAGCTTTAAAATAGGTGCATCTAAGTCGAGCTCGGTGGCTGGGTGCATTCGTATGCGCCTTGCGACTGGAGGAGACCTAAAAATAAAAAGTGCATTTTACGGGACATACGTTTTAACTTCGCGTTTCCCAGGCCGCGTCCAGGTCGTTTCAGAGGCGATGACATGTAACATACAGACACAAACCTATCCACAGACACAGTTTTTCTGTACTCTACAGACACAGACTGGGGAGGACAAAACTTTCTCTGTAGAAAGGCGACTTCGTTGTATCTGTATCTTCCCATTTAAACATACGCCTTAATTCTACAGATACTTCATTGGTCGAGTAGATCGCCCAATGCTTCGGTTTGTTAGATCCTAAGTTTCCACGTCATAGTGATTTTAACGCACGACTTGACCGCTCGAATGGGTCAAAGATACTGATCTTAATATCTACTTTTTATGACCCCAACCGCGTAATTGTGATTGATTCCTCCGGCACCAACTAACTTTTGATAACCGCGTGTATAACTTGATAATTGATCTATTTACCATAGATTTGCCGGCAAGTCGATTACCATTCTTAGATGGTCAGAACTCACTAATAAAAATTAATAAATACGAGTGGCACATTGCCGTGGAAACTCAGCTGGGGCTGTTCTCACCTCCAGGTGAAGAAAAACGGGGCTCTATTTGCCATCAATATAGGGTTTTCTCTTTCTGTGTTTTTTGACGGGACTTTTTTCAATGCAAAACGTAATAGATGTTGAGGACTTTTCGTAAATCCTTCTGGTTTCATTAATTGTACTTTTTTGACGCCGCTCTGGTGACGCAGTGGTTCGATCCCGTTACGACATCAGTCAACCGTTACGACAACAGTCAAAAAACGTTAGGCCCTTGATTTTCCGAAAACTTTCCTTAGAGCTAGAGTTGTCAGCACAACACGCTGTACCTTGCGAGTTAACCGTTAATTTCATGCTCTAATGCCCTGCTTTGCCAAGCATTCATCGTACATTTTTTTAACAGAGGATTTGAAAATTGAGCTTTGAAGTTTAAAAAATAAAAACTGCACATCATTGTCCTATCTTTCTTATGTTTTATTGATGTTTATTTTTGATGTTTTACCTTTGATGTAACGTGCACATTTAAAGTTTTACGTGTGCAGACTCAATGATTTCTCCACATTATACCTTTAATGTGGTGTCATCATACAGGTAGTTGAGCCGTTTAGGTATCTTTAGTGTAGTTATAAGGTTATTATTTTTGTTAAAACAAGCAGTAGCAGATACTTAGATGCGATTATGCATATTCCTTATATTTAATGTAACAATGACATTCCTATACAGTAGTTTTTCTCAACTCTTTGACAATAAGTCCCAGACAGGCACATTCTTCGAATCCTTAACCACAGAATAGTTTTTCTTCTTGTTCCAATATCAATGTATTTAGCTCTTCAATTTCGAGCATCGGGCCTAATTGTACTATATTTTTTGCGATAACTCAAGCATTACTTAACTGTAGTTCTGATTAACCTCATGAACGTGTGGGTACTTCAGTCACATGCATGTGTCCGTGCGGTTTCTTAAACCTTAGAAGACATAACATTCCTCGCCCCCTCTGTCACAGATGCGACTAGTTTAAGAACGTAAGTTGTGGCAGATTTCCCACTATTTCGTATTTTGCCGCCTTCGGAGTATAAGTCATTCTTCTTCCTGCTCGGATGACTCGCCCGCATAAGGTATCTGTTTTGGTTTCATCAAATGCATTCATTATGCGTGTGTGGTACGACCCGCGGTTGAGTCAAGTGACTGTGCTAGTTGGGTATATATTCATCGGTGAGTTTCAAAAATTGGGAAAATAAAGACGTGGCTTCAAGAGTGCGAAGTAGTCTTAGTGATTATCGACAGCCAGATTGGGCCAATCTTGTCCAATTTTCGACAACCGGCGCTGTTGTGGGTGTATGGCGGCGCTCAGAGCCGTCGAACTGTGGTATTTGGAGACACATGACAGTAGAATTCACGGCGCCGATGATGACGAGGGGCGCAAAAGTCACAACAGGTAAAATAACATTCTGAAGCAATAGATAAATATCACTTGTAGTTTCAGATTAAGTTTCTAATAAATACTTGAATATCAATCGCTTCGTAATGAAATGTATACAAAATTACGGTTTTCTTGCTTCATGCACGCACATTTAACATCTGTGTTTATTCGCCATTTGTGTATAATACATCAAATTCTGCCAAATCATCCGCCAGTAAGTCTTGTATGGTCACGCGGTCTGCTGAAAAAAATAAATGTGGTTATTATTTCGTAATAAGCCTGGGAAGTTTTTCGTAGAGTAAGTTGTTCCCAGCCTATCTTGTACACAGTCATTTATTATTTATGTTTCTATTTTGTGTTCTATACGAATTTTCTTTGAATGAACAGGCGATGGGTGAAACGCGTAACGCGGTCTATGCGATTATATCATATCAAATTGTCTCTTATCGACTATTAAGTTGACCCAGGAACGGCACACTACAGTCTCGGACTGTAGGACTGTGGAAAACATAGCATGTCAGAGATACTTTCGTCACTTCGCATGACTTTTACTCTTCAGAAAACCTTTGATTCCACTGTTATTTACCCTACTAGTGTCTATCGTCAAATGCGGTCCATTTTTCCATATCTATTCTTATATTTTATGATAAGCCCACTGCACCAAAATATGGCCCAGTCGGGATAAGGCGTAGAAGTAGATGCCTTGTAAACCAGATGCATCTACTTTTTCCGCGTTGCTATTAGGGCAGTTAAAATATAGATCTAGACTATTAGTGCAGCTACTTTCTAGTAGTCTACCGCACACACCTGGATTCGCCTAAGAAGAGGCTGAGTTAGGTCAAATAATGATATTTATATGACGTTAGAAAAATCTTAGTCGGTGCGTGTGTTGTCATTTGCCTGGTCTCTAGAAAATGAATGTATTGTATTACTGAGTGTAATGTAATGGAAACGATGTTGAATTATGTAGAATTTCTGCATATGCATCGTTGACGCGTCCTTAGGATGTACACACGTAGAATTTTTGCATATACAACGTCGACGCGTTCTGAGGATGTACACACACACAGATATATATCTTGTCTATCCATAGAGACGAATAGGGAAATCTCCCTCACCTGTTTCCAAATTAACTCGATATCATCAACGTATGAGCTGCCACCTGTGTGCCAAGCATTATTCGTGGTCGCCAGCTGGGAAAGCGGAGGTCTGTTTAATGCGCGGACATTGAGACAGCAATAATATTATTGGTTCAATGTAATTAGGCGGTGCGAGAGTGAACCGAATTTTTTATTTTTCTCAAGTTGGACATTGTGCTTTTTTCAGCGCCTGGATGAAGTCGTGCGGGTCTATATTAGAATAGGCGATAAATTTGTTTTCAATTGGTAAAGTTAAATATTGATGGAATGGTTCATTCTATCTAGCTTTTTGTTCATGTAACCGACATGGAAGTATAATTCATCTAGATTTCTGAAGATCTATTTGCAGAGAGCGATAGACAGTTTCTTTGATTCGTGAATACTTATATGCAACTTGTGCTTTGTGATATTTTGTGACTATACACTTGGTAGCAATTTAACGCGCAGGGTGCGTTCAGATACAGGTATTTAATACTTTACATATCGCCGAATTCAGCTCTTTCTTCTTCTTTCATTAATACACCGTGCATCTTATGGCTATCGTAATCGACATTGATTTATTTCCTAATGGAGAACTACTGCCGTATTATAGCTACAAGACTATTTGTCGTGGAGCTACGTCCACAGAAACATTTACAGGTTTGCGTAACAAACTTTTCGTTTAAGCCCTCATTCTCCCCGTCGTCTTTTCAACGACAGCCCTTGGATGGTATATATGTGAATTTGATTCTGTTTTTAGGTTGTTTTGGTAGCTTTTGTTCAATGTTGTTCTGACAGTTAGCGCAGGAATTTGCATCTTCAAAGTTGGCTGGATTCTGATTCGGTTAACTATCATTTATTTTCATTCTTTTTGAATTCAATTTACACAGGCAGATAATGGCACTAAGATTAAAAATGTTATAAATCAATTTTGGCGAGTAATAATGATTCTTTTTTAAGGTATATAAAAGTAATTATTACTAAAAAAAGATATTTTACGGTGCGCGTATCAAGGAAAAGTACACCAAAAAAAACGAGAAAAGACGAGTTTCCATCATAATGCCAAATGGAGATGCTAATTTTTTTGTTCTTTTTGTAGAGCAAACGTATGATTACAACTTGCCAACATTTTTCACGATTTCTGGGGCCATAATACAGAGCACATAATTTTTATTTTAGACTGAGCATCGATTGAGATTGAGAAATTTTCCAAAAACACAAAGTAGTAATCAATGAATTTCTAATATTGGGGTTTTTTAGAGACCACTTCCCAACAAAAAAATCATTTAGAAAATGACTCGCGCAGAGTAGATATCTTTGGAAAAAACGTTTTTAAGTTCTGGTTTCAATGCAGGGTTAATAAAGGTGATAGATTAAATTTCGTAGATTAAATCAGTTAATGCTTTCATTAATTTGGAACTGATCATTTTTTCGAAAAAAGTGGACATGGGGATCGAAGTTACGTGTTCTAAGAGACATTTGTAAATGTCATAACGAACGGTATAAATAACCTGCATATATTATCAGAACAAAAAAGCCCGCTAGAGGCAGGCAGTAATGACAGTAGGCCAGACCGCGAATCGACGAAGTCGTTCTTTCGTCAGGTTACAAGGCAAAACATAACGACACCTCGTTTTCGCCTTACCGCATTTTTGGAAGACGCCAGCATCTTTGTCTCACCTTTAATATTGTCATGTAGTAAGAGACTTATCACTTTTCTAGCTCAGTAATAGGTTTATTGAGGTTTCAAGACTTGTTTTCATATCTTTAAATAGACTTTGTTGGTAGAATCAATGCGGATTTAACAAAAAACGGGAGCACTTGTTCACGACAGCGTTTTTCAAATAATTTCACCAGAGCTTGCAAAGAGGCGCTAAATATCCCACTTCTGCTAAGATCATAGCATTTAGACCAGCTTGTGGTTATTCACTTGTCACCCGTAATTTAACCAGAGTTTTTTAGGATTTGTAGAAATAGAATGTCTTCTATCCCATATATATTTAATGTTTTGGTGATGCTATATACCGTAGCGTATAGGATATATAAAGACTATCCCCCAGCGAAGCTCAACTCCTACAAGCAGCTGTAAGGTCGATACTCTCAATGGACAGCTCGTAACGATAGCAAAAAACTTTTAAAAAAGCGAAGTCGTTTAATGATAGCAGAGTTGATAGGGCTGCTGAGAGATTGTGCCACAAGAGATCGCCAATCTTACCTGAAGATCTAATGATGCGTCGCACTGCTTTTGTGTCTGCTTTGTGTCATTCACATTCAAGATTCGCAAACTTGAGAGGTGGGAACAGGAACGGCGCGAACAAGAGCGACGTGAACAGGACAACAATTTTGTCAACCAGCGGGTAAAAATTGCGTCATCGCCGACGCTACCAGTATCTCTAAGTGCAGCCACGGGTATTGTAAGTGGAGCAGGCATTAGTGGAGGCATCGCTACCGGTGGTGACGGGGGTATCCCATTGGAGTTCGTTGGCGGCGAGGAGAGCTTGCTGCTCAGCCAAATGAGAAGCCTTCAACAAGGGGACGGCCGTAAGGTGGCCCGCAGACAACAAAACAAGGTCGGAGGTAAGACAGTTATGATATTTCACGTGTTACCTGTGTTTCGATCTCGAGCATTCTTCATTTAAATAGTATTCGAAAATAATGGTAGTCTGTATGCTAGTGTGAATTTAATATCGAAAGAATAATTTTTTTTTGGTCAGACAGACTACGTGTAATAAACACCACACGAGTCTGTATTTTCCATTTGAAATAAGCATACAGTATTTGTTAAAGTTCTGTTAACGATACCTTCGTTACTCATAAGTTTCAATTCAAGTTTCGAATTTCAAAATTCGAAGTTCTAACCTTACTTTATTTGTAAATGCTTAGTAGTTAATTCCGTTCTCTACCGACAGTTTATGTTGGAAAGGTTTTGAAATTTTTTTTATAAACTTTTGTTTGGGGTCGTATGACAGTTTTACAGAGTGTAAAAGCACCTCTTTTTTAAAGAGGCAGTTAAAACGTTTTGATATAGACTATAGTGGTATTTTTAAAATTGCGCACCTACGAGCTCTGATTGTTATTCTATTTACTGTTGTATCGAAATTCAGCAGCTCTCCTAAAAAAGAAAATGCTAGCCCAACAAATAAAAGAGAGAAAGAGAGACTAGATTGTGTAGGCTACACTTCTACCTAATGCACGATAGAGGCATATGTACAGATTGGTGGAAAACGAGACCTCATGTTAATTCTCCGCGAGGTAAGCCAACCCACTTTAGCTCTGTTCAATTCACCACCTTACCATTGTATCGATTGTAAATTTAGTTTGGCCGTAAAGTAGTAAGAGCTTCTGTTATATACAATACAGATAAGTTGTTTATATCACCGTATTTTACTTCTTATTATAATTTTTTTGCGCAAACCAGGCGATAGCGGTAATAATGGAGATGGTGATGGGATTAGTGCGGTTTCTAAAAGCGCAACACAACGGAGTCCTGTAGAACTACACACTGAGCGACAAAACCTTGTTATCTGGCGTCGACCGTGGAATACACTTCGTTTCTTCGTTCTTGAAGTCTTTACTTTGCTTGGTGATCTAATTGCAAAGTATGTAGTACATTTCCTACCTCTCAAGAGCTGAGTACGTTTTTCGGTGATTTTATTTTTCTAGTGATGGTAAGCAAAGCAGTCTAATGGTTATCCGGTAAACTGGCGGTTGCTGTGGTAAAGGGCTGTAGTAATTCATTAGTCGTGGTTGGATTCGACCTGCATCAGTGGCCAGTTTTAGGCTATCACCAGTTAAATTTTAAATAATCAGAGTGTTCAGATTTTTGGGTTATACCAAACTTGTACCTAAATCTGTGCTACGCTGTGGTACCTAAATTTGTTTTGATTGCAGGTTATTGAATTCATTACGTTACTAAAAGTACACATGAAACATTGATTTACAGATTATGTGAGCATAAAGTGCGTGTTTGTGCAGCGCTGTTATCAGCGGTGTGTATGGCAGCTCTGTACTATGTTGAAGGCTCTCATCAGCGCTTCCTAAAGCCCTTTGAAAAAACGATAATATGGTGCGCCTATTGGTTGGGCCTGGGTATTTTGTCTTCGGTGGGTCTTGGAACGGGTCTGCACACCTTTATTCTTTACCTTGGTCCTCACATCGCCGCCGTGACGTTCGCAGCTCACAAATGCAAGACCGTCAATTTCCTCGAGCCACCTTATCCAGAAGAAATCAACTGTCCAACAACTGATCCATATGTGCTAGAGGGCCTGCAAATGCCTAGTATTTGGGCCATAATGTCCAAGGTTTGTAACCACTAGTGTGCTCTTGCAGTTTTTTTCAGAATATGGTATTTCATATATATTTCATATGTTTTCCGAAGTAAACGCCTGTAAATAAGTGTAGCTCGTGCGGTAGACGAAGCGCAAATTCATCTATATTGAAGGAGGGCTTTTTTATTCAGGTACGGCTTGAAGCATTTATGTGGGGAGCTGGGACAGCTTTAGGTGAGTTGCCACCGTATTTTATGGCTCGCGCAGCACGATTAAGCGGTGCCCTGGATGAAGAAGACCTTGAAGTGCTTGAAGAGATCCGTGCTCTGGAGACAGCTGACCGAACCCAGTTATCGTGGATCGATCGAATAAAACTTTTTGTAGAAAACCTCATTCAAAAAGTGAGAAATATTTAAATCGATGCACAATGCTTGAAGGATATTAATGGTATTTCAGAAGCCTATAAAAAAATGTCTTTGATGAGGTATTTTACGTTTCCTTCTGATTTTATTTTTATGGTCTAGTTGGTCTCAGTTAGCTTGAGAGTACTTATATTGTTTAGCAAACTTTTCAAATCATTATGTGAAATGCTCTTTGATTTTCTTCAACTTAAACTGGGCAACATGGGCGTAGAAGTGCGATTTCAATAAAACGATTCCACATGCTACATGTCGCAAATGTGGTAAAAAATTTCCTGTGCATGTAATCTTGGGTAAACCGACATGTTCGTTTCCAAGATCATGCGTGGGTGAAATTGAGCTTTGTAAGTACAGCTCACTATACAAATATTTACTTAGTAGCCAATACAGTGTATCAAATATTGAGAATTGCGAAATCAACATCATCAAAAATTTTGGCTCATAGAATTCGGAAGATATTAGTATGATTGTAGTATCTTTTTTTTTTTTTATTACTGTACTATTTGATATATTATTCTTTGAGTCCTCGAACTACTCTTTGTATAACGATTTTTCCTAATATAGCCAATTTGGAGTGCCCGTAAATCTTCGTTCTAGCTTCTCTTATTGCTTCTGAATCGTGTATGCTAATGTGTTCATCGTCTGTTTCAATTGTAGGTGGGATTTTGGGGTATTCTGGCGTGTGCATCCATTCCCAACCCTTTATTTGACGTGGCAGGAATAATGTGTGGCCATTTCCTTGTTCCGTTCCGCACATTTTTTGGCGCGACTCTTCTCGGCAAGGCGGTGTTCAAGATGCACTTCCAGAAGCTATTTGTCATTTTCGTCTGCGGGGAATCGCATGTGCAGATGCTTTTGAATCTTGTCAGGTCAGTACGAAAGCAATAGGCTCAGCGAAAACAGTCTCTCTAAAAATAGTTGGTCCACTTTTCTTGTTATACGATGAAACGGTTTTAAACGCGTGCTTTTATCTTGCACATGAAACTTGATTGAAGTTAACAAATGCCAAGGGCGTGATTCCTCGTCACTGAATTTCGACCACCAGGTGCTTTCTGGCAATCGACTGCGATTTGTAGCTAGTGCACCGAGTTTTGAGCTCCTAGAAAATCGAAAGGACCAGCGTTTTTAACTAAATTATATAGCAGAAGTTATTTTTCTTTCGAAGTTTTAATTGCTTCTGGATTATGTTTGCTTTGATAGTAATAGTAATAGAAATAAATTATATGGTCTTAAGTCTTATGTTGTTATGTAACTTTTTACATCTCTTCCGTCATAAACACCCCCCAGACTCGTCTTTTCAAGACAAGACACCATTCTAGATTCTCACATATGATATCCTACGTTTCTAAAAATTTGTCTACCAGAATTTGAATAACCGCTCCACTTAAATTATGAACATCAGTCTTTCAATAATGCCGAAAAAAGTAGTTTATAAACATAAATTTAGAAAAGAGATTTTGTGAAATAGTGCGAGCTCATACCGTTAAAAGACCGAGTCAGTTTCTATCTTTGACCCAAGCAACCATTATAACACAAATTTTTAGAGGGAAGCACTTCTAAAGCTCTTTTAGAATTCTTGTAACTGTATTTATCCATAATTTATTGACTATTTGCAGGGCTATTCCCGCCGTTGGTCCAAGTGTTGTACCGGTGTTCGAAGAGTACCTTCAGAAGCAAACAAGTAAACTGCGACCCAAGGAAGGTACACAGCGGCCGGTGAAGTCAGGTGGATCTGTAACATCAGAAAGAACAGGCTCGACTGGAGATTCTGAAGGGTCATTGTTATCCACCATTTTCGAGCGTTTTGTCCTTGTCATGGTTTTTTATTTTGTCATATCAATTGTGAACTCGATGGCGCAGAATTATCATAAGAGAACATTCCGTGCGGCTCGTGTCAATAAGAAGAGGCTGCTATCTGAGTCGGGCAGAGACAAGGTCCTTTAACAACAACGAGGGCATTACGTTACTGTAATCTTTTGCTAGGTGCGGCTCCCTATAGAAAAGTTGAAATATAAATTCCATATATGTTATAAATAACAATGCATTCGCAGCCGTGCATATTTGTTTGGGTAAGGTCCGACGCTGTCAAGCCACGAATTCCTAATACAGCCATTCTGCGTGGCTGTAGCTAGATGCTAGTGTACTGGATAGGCAGAACAAGTGGTTATAAGTCCTATTGCAAACATTCACGAATCGTACTAGTTAATGGAAATGTAGTTTGTTTCACATGAAAGCCTTTGCGGCTTCAATTACATTATTTCAATTCCAACTTGACATTATCACAGTGATGTAAATAACACTGAAGAGCGGGAGCAATTTACGAGCACATGCATTAGTAGCGATGCACCGCAACACAAAGTACGAATGTTAATAGAATAGCTGTAGTAAGATCTGCTAACGGTACTGCCTAGGATAACGATGGACCGTCAAATTTTACAATGATCATGGATAATGATGATATTCTAGATGACGAATTTGAGTGAAACAAATTACAACAGTTGCCATAGGTGGTAAAATTGCGCAATCGTTTGTGCAGCGTGAACTTACGCAGTATTTGCCGTTGAAGAAAGCATTTGATTTTTCTAATCGCATTGTAGACCATGATGAAGCTTGTTAGTTTTTTTATAATTTTAAATATTGGCATCCATACTAATAATTTGAAATTATACACCTAGGTATGATGTTTCTTTACAACTGACTTGTCCCACGTTTCGCACCATCCGTCTAACTGTACACGCAAATGAACCACATGCATACCTGAAAAATTCTTCTGACGCAACAAACTTACATTTGGGCTCTACTAATGCATCGAACTGTACCACTTTTCGTACAGAGCATGTAATACCATAGGGCAGCGTTGCCAGTAGTAGTGCAAAAACTTGGATAGGGGCAATCGTTGTAGTAGAACGCAAGTGTAATAGACGATTAAATGCTGACTGCGGAAATTGGTAAGAATATCAACCACCTCTATCTTACTGATTACCCATACATAATATATATATATATATATATATATATAT
>MNPL01007962.1:13683-30180 GCA_002081605.1 Tropilaelaps mercedesae | reverse complement strand
TATATATATATATATATATATATATATATATATATAATTTCAGGTTCAATTCTAAGGTATAAGCTTCCATGGCTCCATTTCTGTTTTACAGTAATACTGACTATAAAAATTGACTATACTTTGATTAAGCTAATGTAAGCATATGTGAGAATTTGAACAGGCTTTTGCATTATTGGGGCTTGTAAAGTTAATAGATTGTTATACAATTTAGCTATGTACTTCAAGAAATGTTACACGAGACAAATAAGCTTTTTGGCTAGATAGGCTAAGGGGCTTATTTAGCAGAGTTGTGCTAGATGCAGTTTTTGGCTAGATACAGTTCTGCCATTTCTGCAGGTTGCTAGGTCTCCGGGGAGGAAGGGGAATGATTACGTTATTAAGGCTGCAACTAACGACAGAAGCAGTTGTCTCATGTAGGACAGCGGAAGTCACGCGAGATAGCGAAACCAAGGCAATAAATGCAGCATCCGACGAGATATGACTGTCTCCAAACGATTCTTGTTTCTCGTTGCTGTTTGTACTATCCTTGTTTCCGGTTACCCATGCACGGTGCTCAGGACATGCCAGACTCCTATCGTCCTGCCACGCAGGTTCGTGACAAATGAAATTTAATGGCAGTATAAAATCCTACGCGCGCCTCAATTCGAACAATATTTTGGAACATACATTTGCGATGTAAGTTACTGTAGGAAAGAAATGAAAATAGTCGTTTTATGAAAAAATTCTTTACCTTCAGAAGAACAACTAGTGAGTTTTTATTTATTTCTTTTTTATTGTATTTCTTCATGACCTTTCCTTTCGTATTCTAAATATCCAATGATAGCAAATAAATAATAATAATAAAAATATTGCTGAAATAATCTCTACAAACTCCCTTCTGTGAAAATAACTGCTCAGGTCAATGCTCAATAACGGCACAAGTTAATAGCACGTTGCAAATAGTGGATAGAGTGCAGGACAACAATAAGTCGAACATAAAGCCACAGTTCCTATATGCGGAGATCCATTACGGTTAACAGCTGCTTAAGCATTAAATTACAAGCAGACCGCCGTCAGCTGTCCAAGTGTGACCAGCAACATTGGACATGACATTTACAGACTTGCTCTTATCAACAACGTGTACATATAACCACGAAGCTAAATGAATAGAGAGTATCTTATGAACATGTCTCTTTGAGGTATTGTGTTGTTCCTTAGACGGTTTAACTAGAAGCAATGCCATTTCCCCGACTTCACACTTACACTAGCGTGAATTCCAGTTGCTTGGTTCCTGCTTGGTTCCAGTTGCTTTGAGATGTTTATGTTGCTACGAAACTTTCGATGTTCGTGCGCCATTTCAATCTAATCGGGGTGCGTCGCAAGTAAACTGTCGCGATTTGAGCCGTAATAAAATCGTTAAAATAGATGCAAATTTTCTAGGGTGATCAGCATCAGCTTTGCAGTAATTTCCTGATCCACTGTAGTATTACAGAAATCATTTGAAGCTACGGACATACGATACGTCTAACACTTCTTTGGATTATGAACATTTATCGCAACGGTCGAAGGCGAAATCCGCATAGTGCAACACAGATTCTGATCGTAATATCTCGGATAATTCGGAGATAATTGTGAGCACTTCGAAAGAGTCAATAAATTTATTTTTTGCTTGAAAACTCATTCTTAGCTTGCCTTTAGAAAATCTACCGTTCTAGAAATAAGTTGAAACAGAAAGCGATGCTTATCGATTGTAGCATTAGCTTGAGTACGCCCCACGTTTATTTCTATTTGCTAAATGTTATATTAGTTATATATGGCAGTTGTTCATATACGCAATAATCATCAGAAAACAATTGTTAAAGCTAAAAAAATCAAACAGGCGTGATTCAATGTAACTGGCACTGCAAGCGTTTCTCTGGAGATAATATCTATGATGATCATTGCGTACCGTTTTCAAACATTTCGTCACGATCTGACGAAGGAGTGGTCTAGGAATGCTATGGATTTGTATCTAGATGAAATGACGCTCTAGGAAAAGCTGTTCTTGGCCACACTATATGCCCACCTACCAATTGTAAAAGCTGGCTAGGTCCTTTAACCTGAATATAGCCCCGTCAACAGTGAAATTAAATGAAAAAAAGAACTGCACGTTTTCGCAACATTAAGCAGATACATCAACTGTTAATTGTTAAATTCCAAAGCGCTAGGAGAGTGAACTCGTGTAGAATAGGCTGATACCTTTGAATATTGGGCGTGTTGGTGACGTAATCCTGCAAAAACTTTGTCTGTAATATATCTCAATGGGGCCTAAACTTTCGTGTTTAAAATTATTTTGCAATCATAGTGACATTGTATTTTTTTATGATCACATTACTCCCAATGGAGCGGGTAAAAACATTCCTATTAGCTACTGAGGGGACTTAATTTGATCTACAACGCATATTCACCTTGTTTGACCATATATTTGAATTAAGGCAGAGTTATTTTGGCTAAATCAATACAAAAGAGTATATCATATTTATTAATGGGCTATTAATAACCTTCTTGCCATTAATGCGCATTAAACGCTCATTAGAATCGAGACATAAATCCCAGACTTTTTGTATACTATGCATGTGAAGCGCCGCGACTATGCCTGCCCAGATGTAGTATGTAGTACAGCAAAATTCTGCACCAACGGTGGTCTGAATGCCATGTGGAGTAATAAAAAGTGATACAACAAAGATGAATGTGGCCATGTAATTATAGGTTATGTCCAGAATCAATAAAGCTCATCCCACGTACATTTTATTACCTGTTTCATCATTGTTGATCGCCGTCGGACAATTTGCCTGTTTTGTGAAATATTACACATGGCTCATTTACCACATCTATCTTTTCTACGGAATGTCCAACCTTGATAGAGTTGCTTCCATCACCTTGTTCAGTAATATTTCTTCGCCACTGATGAGAAAAGCAGGTTTTTTGATCGGACGCATCTTTTTAACAAGAATGCGTGTTAAGCTCAGACGTTCTGATTAAGACAGCTGGAGTCCTCTTTCTCTATTGAAACAATTAACGTTCTCGAGAAAAATTCAGGTTTTGAATCAGACTGAGATGGTTAGATGTGGTTGGCGCCACTTGAAAGGTAATATCTAAGATGAGCTGTTGCCACATAAAGCATTAAAAAATCTCTTCAATATTAAATCAATGTTAATCAATAGTGCGCTAAATAGAGTTCATCAACTTCAGATCTAACAAAGACAAGCTATTTCTTTTTAATATTTTATACCACAAATGTTCGATTTGGGAGTGTAAACATTTTCATTGAGAAATTTGAAAGCAACCAGGCTATTCGCCCAGTCGCCATAAATTGTGTACTGCGGCTGGCAGCCAACACCTTCTCAAGCTTTGCACTTCGCACATAAGCTTCAATAGAAGCTGAAATGCTGGTTATTCAGCTACAACAAGGTAATCTTTGGATAATAACTTTAGTGTTAATATGAAACCCCATTTTTGAAGTTGGCGTTTTTTTCATAAGGCGTTTATCGACATGACTTTGAAGCTCGTGATCGTGAACTCCAGAGTAAAAATAATATGAATTTTCTGGTGTAAACAAAGTATTTTGTGGAATAAGACATGTGCATATACCCATTAAATATTTTAAATTATATTATACATAGTTTAATAATTATCTAACTGTCGTATCAAGAACGATAACGCGAAAAATTGTTTATACTGTTCGTGTATATAACGATCAAGAAAACGTTATACCTGATTAGAATTTATGCTAGACGGGACAACAATAGGTGGAACGGCTTTTCGGCCATATGTTATCTCAAGCAATCCCAGGGAAGCAAGCGCTGATAAGGCGCTGGATTGTGGAATGCTATGGTTAGCGTATGAGCAACATAAATAAATGACGTCAGCCCCACCGCAGGGTCCCAGGCCGTACATCTATTAGCAGTGCACTGTGATCAGCCTAATCCGGCAAGAACGAGCAGATCAGCGTGGGCCAGATTCATAAAAAAATTTTGTCAACGATTGTTCATACTATGAAAACTAACTATCCTATCACGTTTGTACTACAATACGCGATATACAAAAGGAGCAAGTGCATGAATATATTGTAAGGATTCTCAAGAATAGATGCTTAGTGACGCGAATATCCGTATAGCATACCGTACGAGATCTTGTTGTAATCACGACACCCTACCTGATACTAATATTCACATTTTTCTAGGCGATTCCACCAGCAATGATTATTTTATGAAAAGATTAATTTCTTGAGTACACACCTGTGGAAATATCGTCGGAAACGATGCCTGCTTCGAACTATAACAACGTCAATGCGGCAGAGTACGTAATGTACATTGAACCTCCACTAAGGCATCCCCAACTTTATACTGGCAGAAACAAAGGCACAGTCAACAGAAGATAATGTGAAAATTTTCTATTCTGATACTAATAATGAATTATGTATGTTATATTTATGATATCCTTGTACGTCTTGTACAACGCAATGACCTTGCCTAGCTACTCCGCGTGGTAATTATATAGTGAGCTCAAAGAAAACGCAACATGTTAATCATTAAATCCCAAGAATTATGTGTTTTTTTCTAAAAATATCGATCACTGGCAATAGGTACGTCTCGAGTTAACAGGTAGTTTGGCCGGCGCGATTTTAGGACATGTCGTAAAAAGGTTACAAGCGTCAATTTTTCTACATGTATGCCCGTGTCTCAGCAATTTTTGGCCCAATGACGGGATTTCCATTTACTGCAGCATCCACTACGTTAAAGTATTAATCAACTATTCTTGTAGTATTGAAAATAACCGCATTTTTGATAATTACCCCCTGGATAGATACATTAAAAAATCCGAGAACTAATAATAACAATGACATGATACATCGAACTCTTGTGCATAAGTTGCTCATCATTTTAATTTAAATCAGGCGCCTGCTGAGATTATCTATCTGTATAATTCTTGCAGGCCTTTCGGAGTGTCAAAATTACAGCTGCCATAAATTAGCTTCAAATAGAGACCTGTGTTATCCATTAGATTGACACCGTTGTTAAAGGCCGTTGGTTACAATTTGCTAGCGCACATAATCGTGCCCTAAACGAATGTATTAAGCGAGCATAGCCATACGTTTCTCTATTCATGATAATAAATTCACTGATTGAAGTAAGACCACCTTTTCTTGTCTATTATGCCCACTGCGAGAGGAACCTTCTTTGAGACGATTAGGCGTCGCTTCGAAACGGTGTCCAAGGCATAGCGTGGCAAAAACGGAATAATACGCTGGTCTATTTTATATCTATGGACCCATTTAAACGGGACTAAATTGACGAGAGCTCCGGTAGTCATCTCCATGCTACCCCCATACCATCGGAAGGTGGTTGGAAGTTAAGGTTATTTTAGTGAGCTACCATATTGGACTATTAAGTAGGCAATAAGGCAGTTCCCACCTCTCCATTCAAACACGATAGTAAATTAACGAGAACCGTTATATTCAATAAAAAAAATGTTTGGCTTAGAGGGCTACTTCACGAATTGCGCCTTAAACACATCTATAAAATCGCATGTCGGCGCTCAATAGATGCTTGCCATTTTTTGGCCAGTTTTCAAATCACTCGTTTCTCCATCGACAAGCGGAACAGCGGAATGTGGGAAACTCTTAGAGGAAATTTATATTTATTTTTATTTCTCGTTCACGCTACTTCCATGGGGTGTCTGGGTACAGGTTCTTCGCCGTAAACTTTCTCACATATAATTCATTAAAGAACTTTTCTCAGAAAATTACTGATGCGGCTAAGGTAAAACAGATGAGCATACTTAATTCTGTTTCGGCATTTGGACAGCATCCGTATCTAAGCCTCCCACGCTTTACATTGACGGTACAGTCTACCTGCCGTAAGCTGCAAATTAACAAGTAGTATTTATGACTGGAACTCTGCGTATACGCGGTTTATTGAAACATACTTTTATATACTGTAGCTGATACTCCAATTACCGTACCAGAATTAGATGGTAAGCTTACGCAACAAAAATTCCATTTTCTGTTTGACCTTCAACTCAGGTGGTGTATAGCCTTGAATATAATCTATATAGTCATGAATACAAGTATCGAATTGTCAAATCGCTACCGTAATAATAACAAGCAATTTATATTCTTCTGTCGTAATAAATATAAATGCACAACTAGGAGGAGACAAGAAAGGTAACTAGCCTTTTCATTAGCAAAAAGCATGTGAAGGCTCCTCCCTTCCTTGTGTGGTACACCATGTCTGCTATAGCAGATAGGTTTAGAAATAAGG
Source organism: Tropilaelaps mercedesae (assembly GCA_002081605.1). Classification (NCBI taxonomy): domain Eukaryota; kingdom Metazoa; phylum Arthropoda; class Arachnida; order Mesostigmata; family Laelapidae; genus Tropilaelaps; species Tropilaelaps mercedesae. Next base: position 23,899 of record MNPL01007962.1, on the reverse strand, counting down.
GAGGCGTGTTGCACACAAATTAAAAGATAAGTATGCTGCATACAGATTTGGGGCACTGTTGAAATATACATACAAAGTTAATGAGTATAAGTGATGGCACAGGGTCCAACGCAGTACCAACTATACCGAGCACAATTGTGTTTAACTAAAAATACAGGATAAAGTAGCCTGTTATAAAGATAATTGTGCGGTCGTATGACTTTCAACATGACAAATACTTGCTATTTGAATTAATATTCTTAAACAGTTCGACGATATAACATGAAACCGCGTTAGGGAAGAATTTCATGCAATTAAACGTTAGTATCCAGAACGATACAGCTGGATTTACCAAGTTTCTCGCTAGTCAGAGCCTCCGTTATGATAATGGAGAAGCACATGGCACTTTGTTCGATGGACTATGTATATCTCGGACGAAGCTCATTGCTGATAACGTTACTTTCATGCGCAAATGGTTGCTGTTGAGACATATAGCACAAATAGAAGCTGCAGTAAATCCGTTCAGCGCAAGCCACGCAAGCGATAGTGAATTCGGATTTTGACCGAGTGCATTTCCTGTTGCTTAAACAAGCGCTTCCCTTCGTAGCCCTGATTGTCCTCCTAGTACAGAACCAGACGTAACAGTGCTGCGTGAGAAACGGCGTCAGTCCTTACGTGCTAGCCGACTGCGAAAGAATACTGCTCCTGTAAACGAAATAGACGCTTTCTATCTTGGCCACCAATACAACACTTTCCAGTTGTCGTGACGGCTCCAAGATATGAGTTTGCTGTTGTCAAACGTGACCTAACTGTTCATTCACTGTCAGTGGGTATCAGCGCAAGTAAACAATTGCACCGGCCATAACAAGTAATGCTTTTCACTGGCTTTCGAGGTTTACTGAATACAAATGATTTTGTTCTTTGCAAATCCCCGGTTAACCAAAAGCCGGAAACTCGAACAGCCTGTGTGTGCTGTTTTGAGGGGTGGATGATTCGTTGGGATGAATTCTCTAAGCCTCATCGCAAATCCGTCGTAAAACGGTCCATTTTAAATTACCGCAGTGTCTGCCCTACGTGCGAACCTGTCCACGCTGTTTCATTGGTTATTAGGCGGGCCGTACTCTGTGAGTCGGTAGATGCGCGACAATATTTCTACATTCGAACTCTCTTTAGCTTCCCCCCTCACTCAGTCTGTCGCCTCTCTATACTTCGCTTTTCATCCTATGTTTTCTGGTCTCATTTGGTGACGAAGAGCGTCTCTACGTTTACATTTGGGACTACTTGCGCGAGAAGGCAACTCGCTCGGACAATGTATCCTTAAGGAGATATCGTTTTGACCGCTCGATCACCTAGGTGAGACGATTAGACAAACGTAAGTCCAATCACCATCAGTCTATAATCTGGGAAATCCCTACTTTATCCTACGATTTGTACGGTCCTCGACCGTACGCAAAAGAATCTGTAAGGGTCTCCGGTGCAAAGCCTGGCTTCCGTTTTCGTTGCTGTTGGTGACTAATGAATTAGACTCTACTATGATACAAAGTGCAAAATAACCATCGGATGGTTTGCACACGGATCAAACGGGATAGGACAGTAGTTCTATCTGCACATATATATCTAGAATTCCCAGTGCTCCTTTAGGGTACTCTTATCTATGGCAATTAGACACTTTGTCGTGCGCTATTTGAAGCGCTCAAGAAGACCAATTGAAGGGAACGTACCCGAGCAATTTGTAATATGCGTGCATTCACTTGTATCGATCGACCTTCACAGTAAACAGAAAGGCGCATAGTGGCTCATACCGCGCTATCTAGTGCTTTGCCGTCACGTCTATGTATGTGCTTGCACTTCTTAATGTGGACATGGGTCAAACACCTGTGCCAGCTGAACCATTAAGTAAATAAACGTAGCCCATCGTTTCAGCATTCCCTAACTCTTTCTTCTTTCCGTCTTTTTTCCGTAAACATTATATTTTGCCGTATCTTAAAACATTACTGCCCTGGCAAACATTTCATGACCATATATTGTCGCCCGACAGCGGTATACAACTTAGCTGACGTTGGCAATTGCTTCGATAACGAAGAGCTGTGCTGGTTTCTCGCCCGAAACAACTTTGTTCATTCGTCACCTCAACGTGCGGAAACGCAGCTCGGGAAGCATCATCTGATTAGCAGCGCCCACATTTGCGTGGCAACATATGCTCTATAGTGGGCATATCTGTTTTGAAATAGGATGTTTTCATTACGGCACCAGATACGACCTACTTGGGACTCGCAAACTTTGCTGCGCGAAACGACATAGCAAAACACACTATTGGAGCCATGAACCTGCAACGAGCGTGGGCCGTGTAATTCACGACAACGAGAAGCTTGCTACGAGAGCTTTCTCTGCTAATGGCGATCGGTGAAAGCCTCATAATCCTCGTGTCACACGTAGAGTTGGTGAACCCACGAGAATTATTTATCACATATACTTCATTGAAGAGGGCATGATCCGGTCTACGAGGCGTACCACACAACTTGTTCTTTTTTGGGATGTCTTTTGTACATACATGCGACTAACAACTGAGAGATTCAAAACGTGCATTACACAATAAATGAGTAGATAAATGCTTTACTTGCTAAATGCTTTACTTGCTAAATATAGTCAGCCATATCTTATATATTCGTACTGCTACTCAGATATTAACACTAATTGATAACGCCTTTGTTAAGCATAAGATGGTGTGAGGTTTACTCGGTGACGACTTCATTATACACTTACCTTTTTTTTATTAAGTGTCCCGTTATCATAGTTTTATCCTTTTTCGATCCCTTAAACAGTATTGGAACCGTACGCTCTTACGGACAACGTTGGACCATGTTGGACCACAACACTGTCTGCTCATTGATTCATGCATTCACATAACCTGCCTTCCCTGTTTTTCGATGAGACTCCGCGGACGATCATCATGCCCGTGAGTTCAAGAAAACTAGAGAGAAGAATGCATTTATCTAGGTTTTGGACACGTTCACTCGCTTCGGTTCGCAAACTCATCTGCGCCAAGGACGCAGTACCCCTTATAGCTAATGTGGAAGACATGCGCTTACGCGCCCAGCCGCTCTGCGGAGGCGGTTAACCGGTTCCGAAACCTAAGGCAATTGGCACAAAAGGCCCGCTGGTCTTATCTCACCGAGCCAAGCCGATATAAAGAGCGAGCCACGAACTTGGCCTTTTCTGCAATAAAGAAGCATGCAAAGTGTTAAATACTGCTGTAAAAAGATTTCAGCGTTTCGAGATTATTACAAAAATGAATGAATGCTGTGAATTAATCAGGTGCCTCGATGGGCGCTAGTGGAATACAAACTCAGCTAAAATAATTTTCAACCTGGCGGCGTGGATACTAAAAAGGGTCAACTTCCATTAGCGGATATTTAGTTTTTGTAATATTTGAAGTTTAAACTCGAAAAGCTTCAGACAACAAAATAATAATGGATCCTATTGATCCTGGTGATTATCCTTTCTGAGCGCATGGCGAGGTCGTTGACGACACTAGACTGTCGTAACCCTTTTTTATTTTATGTATACATCAGAATGTCATGATACGCGTTTAAAAATGGCATGAAACGCATTTAAGTAATAAGCGCTTAGTGAATTATTTCTTTTTAGTTTATTGGTGTGCGGCAAAGGTGAAGGAAAGTGAATGAACACTGAAAAAATTTCAACAGTATTTTTGAAGTAAGTTGGGCGCACCTCCAGCTGAAGGATGTATCAGACTAATTAATCTGAATCCTACTTCTGCCAAACAGAGTCTGGCGTTTACTTCGAAGTTTAGGTAGTGAGTACCATCATGTAATCCTTTTAATGCATGGAAACAACCAAAATGCGATGGATCTACCGAAATTTCTTAATAATCTATTCTTTTCAATTGCGTGCTGACGAGCCCTTGCGTTGCTGCCAAAAGGAAACGCTGTGTATCACGGTCAAACAGGTGCTATTATTGCGAGCTCCGTGTGTTTGAACTGGCATAGCTTAAGCTATTAGAATCTGTGACAAAATAATGTGTTGATGTCTTTAGCTACTGTTTTTACCCACTGCTTTTAGTGAAACAGGTCAGGGGAGAACTACAGTTGCTGGTGTCAATATAATTGCCAGCGCCTCATAGAAGGGCCAGGTAGAGCTCATCATCTCACTTAGTCCGGTTCACGATTTCTGTATCTGCCTGTAGTGGAACTCAGGAATCTGTCCACCGGTAAGAGTGTTCGCCCGGTCTCCTAGCCTGTGACAACTATCGATCATGTTTTCTTTTTGGTGTGCCTAGAAAGAGTGATGGGTCGGCATTGGGATAAATTCATAAAACTTTGCTTGGCATAGTATTAATTTGGCAGCTATTCAGAATCACTACGCGCAGTCAGTCGTTACAATTAATCCTTTCTTCTTGGTACCCCTGAAGCAGTACTTCGAATCACTTGTCTACTTTTTCATCTGCTCTGTTTCACTCACAATACTTTTTAGACGAGCTCCTGCTATCTTTGCACATTGACATGTTTTCTGTTCTTCGCTAGTGTTGGAAATTCTCTTTATACTAATATAATGGCTATACACAGAGGTCGGCGGGGTGAGTGAGGATTCAGAAGCCACACAAATTAACGCCGGATACGAAGCGGCGAGCTATCAACAGCAGAAAGAAGAGCAGAAAAACAGCGAAGTGGCCGATATCACTTGCTTACTTTTTCATCCACTTCTACACTTCAGATATCTCGGAGTTGTCCCTAATGTTATCCATCGTTTTGTAATTTACGACTATTTTTGAGAAAATTTTCGTAAGTCCGTACCGATAATGTGTCTGTTTGTTAGGGCTGCATTGCGAGGATTGTCTTGTTTTCAAGTAACAATTCCTTGCTACAGGTTCTTCCACGGGCCTCGATAATAGGCACATATGTTCATACCATAAGAAACTTGGACGCTCAAACTGTTCGGCTCTCAGGCTGCTCTGTTTCACTCACAATACTTTTTAGACGAGCTCCTGCTATCTTTGCACATTGACATGTTTTCTGTTCTTCGCTAGTGTTGGAAATTCTCTTTATACTAATATAATGGCTATACACAGAGGTCGGCGGGGTGAGTGAGGATTCAGAAGCCACACAAATTAACGCTAAATACGAAGCGGCGAGCTATCAGCAGCGGAAAGAAGGGCAGAAAAACAGCGAAGTGACCGATATCAGAACTGATCGGGTGGCAATGCCCAGGATTCGTCCAAGTAAGCTCTTCCGGCGATGTCTGTTGAGAGAACGTGGCGAAACTGAGTCATACGCGACACATCCCTTGGGGTTATGAGCATATTGAGCGCAGTACGAGCGGTTGATGGAGGCAACTTTCATCCCCACCCGCTAACGAGCTATGTACTTTTACCCCGGCAGTCGGCTCATACAATTTGCCGCGCCGGATTGGCTTTCGATTCGGAAAGTCTAACTTAACATGCATGCAGCGATAACGAAATGATGTTCTAAAGAGACTGAAAAGGGTACTAATGAAAACGTAATATGGTTGTAATTGACAAGCCAGTTAAGATTCAATCGTGTAGCTGATTACTCTCTATTTTTTAAAAACAGCTTTTTGTTTCCATAAAAATAGAGCATGAATATGGTCAAATATCGAGTAGGTTACGTATGATCCGTCACTCTGTACAGCCCCGTATAGTTATGTATAACTTTGTCATGATTTACGGAGCCACTGCTGTTCTGGGTTTGGTTGATGGCTTCTATTGGAAGTCCTTTGGATGACCTGAACTGGATGGAGCCGACAAAACATATTGCGGTTACTTAAGAGAGGAAATAAGAAAATATTTTTATGTGGTCATCGGAAAATCCATTTGCAATCCGTGTTAGGAGATTTTTGTAGAGAGCGTGGGTCACAAGCAGATATGTGGACAAGGGCTCCTTTTCGCGACGGCTTTAACGTTTTAAGGCATTCTACATTATTGCTGTACGATATAGATTCGCATCTCGACTGTTTTTTTGTTTTTACGAGTATGCAATTTTTATAATCTTGCAGTACAATAGATTGGTGTCTGCACCTAGTACTAACGCGGACCAAGGCTACATGTAAAAATCCACAAATAAGAACGGTGTTACTTTTCAGAATCTGCACATTCAGATACTAGTGACAGAAAGATGGACGTAATGCTAAAAACGTCGAATTCTCCAATAACGGACGCGAGTTCCCTGTTAACATCTCATGTTCCACTGTTCATCACGTCTATTGTTTTTAGTTCTAATGGAACGCTATTTATTCTCTCTCCGTTGTGTGAAGCTTACGGGCGGTAACTTACTATTTTCATTTTTTAAAGGAGATGCGTGCAGGCGTTACTCTCTGCGTGACTCACTAAACTATAGAACAGCGACTATAAGATGGGCCAACTAGAAGGTGTCAAGGTGTGGTCACACCTCAGTACTGCAAGAGCACCATTCTAGACCAAAGAACTCCACTCAATCTCGCTCATAGGCTAGAAGGAGGCCTGACTCTTTACCAGAAAAATTCCCAGGTACTTGACTACAGAGTCGCCAAAAGTGCAACTGTTCCATAAACGGCGTATTCACTGGCATGCCTCAAAGGAAACAAACATTTAAGGGCACTTAAACAGCGTAGGAAATAGTTCGGACGCCTGCTAGCTGAGGATTGAAATCAGCACTTTATGATATACTCCTTCTTTCAATTTTGAATAGCAAGGAACCACCATTCGTATTCTACATGTGGTGCATATTGCTAAAAAGATTTGAGAAAAATTGAATTTATTTTGAGACGATACTAGTGTGAACAAAAATGCAAGTTCTAGAGTAAGCCTTTGAGTGAATCCACTGTCCCCAAAATATTTACGCTTCTGTTGTGACGTCTTTTTATAAAAAGAACAAAACCGTCCGTCGGTAAGTTCTTTTTTGCTCAGTTGTCCACAGCTTGCGTTGGAAATGAAAAATGTTCGTCAATTATTTAGGGAAATGTCTAGCGTTCGGCCGAGTCGCACGCGATTTGCTAATTGGAAAGCTTATAGTGATTGAGATCGACTTCCGGTCTGTCAGGTGAGTTCGAAGCTATTCGAGCTATCGAAACTTTTGTGTTATAGTGTAAAATACGTTCAGTTCAGAATAAGCTTGCCCCCCATAAATCTTAAATCAGCGCGTTTTTCTTTACCATATTTATACTTGACACAAAACATGTGATTCCTTCAAGTATGCGGTACAAACTAAGGGCCGAAGACTTCACGAATACCCAGTTGTAGCAGGTGATGGAGATCCGATTTGTAATGAGATTGATACGATATATCGCTAGTATGCGGTGATGATATGATTATCTTAATCCAGAAGTGTGATTTTTTTATTCCCACATGAATCCAATGAGTAAAATTACAAATGCCGTTGAAAAAAAGCCCGATAAAACTTTTGCTGCACTGATGAGATTAGCCTAATGTGCAAGTTTTGCTAAGCCCTTCTCATTTTAAGTGTGGAACCACCTCTCGCATTGCTTCCAGGTAATATTCCTAGATACGCAATGCTCGAGGCTACATACGAATATATAAAAATTGAGGATATGCTTAATGATATTCTGTTTATGTTGGCCACCCTGTACGGTAGCATCAGGGGCCGAGAAAGCTGTTAGTATCCCAGCGTACCTTTCAAATTGGCTATTCTAAATGTAAAAAGGCCATTCATTTGATGTTCGCTGCATTGTCAAGGGCCTGATTTTGATTAAAAAAAAAGCGGTCTGTCTTCAGAAATATGCCATAGTTAGCACGTAAAAGTTCCGAGCTCTTTAAATATCATATGAGAGTTATAATTTGATAAAGGAGACATCTAATGCTTGTAAAATAGAAACATTGTGTGTGAAAAACTTCTTGTGAAATAGACATTTTGCTAGAAATGGTATTTGATAAGGATCGGCTTATCGCTTCTACTCGGCTGGCCTTGTGCAAACGCAGCTAATGCTCGAGTTCATCCGGGCTCTGCAGCCGAAGTAGCAGCATCTGCCATTACGAAATGGTGCTGACGCCATAAAAACAAGGCACAGTTCGAATGGGTTAAATTTTATCGCCGTAGGCTCCCGTCGACCACCGATTTTTTGTATCGTTTTTCTGAAGGAGTTATCACTCAGTAAATTGTAGTAGTATCTATTATGCTGTGTGTATTCATATGCGATGCACATTAAATCGCATGATTCTGTGATGATTTTGCAACGATCTGTTTTTTACAGCACGCGTCTTGTGACACCTCAAGCATCTCAACGAAAGATTCTGTTTTATGTGGCGCGGTATCTGGTTGTGAAGTGAAGTACAAGCTCTAGAACTATCATCCGAATTTAACTTGATGCGCATCTTCGGAGGATGAAGTGTTATCCATCTTAACTAGGTGGTAAAACAAACATGGCTAATGGGTTACTACAAAAAAGCCTAGCAATACCAATGGGTCTTCTTTGCTTGGACTCGCATTCCGATAAGGCACTGGCGGTAAAAGAGACATGTATACTGTCAATAAAACATAAGATCTCATCTGTCTAAAAAACGTACCTCAGTTCGCTTTATTGTGAAGTTGAACCTACATTTGTGCGTAGCTTGAAAAAGTAGTAGCATCCGTGTTCAGGCTCCGTTCACAGGGGACGTAGTTTGTAGAGTACAGTATTATATTTACTGAAAATTTAGTTTTATAGATGGGCGACTTGTCTACTCTGATAGTACATACCAGTACACACAGTAACTCTTGAAAAACTAAGGGCAATTCAACGCTTGTCGTGCAAATAAATTGAGCAGTCCTTACGACAGACAGGTAGAACTCGTGCAGGTAGAAAGTGCTCGTGGTATATCGAAAACATGCAACAGAATATCGAATGATCATTCCCATTCTTTCTAGTTATATACGCAATTGTCTACACCGAATTACGTAAGATAAGCACACTGATGGAGCACGATTGTCCTAGCGGGAACGTGTATTTCATACAAACGATTGAATGAGCGAAGATGTTAGTATTTGCCTATTAACAAAAAGCGCTAAATTAGTATGATTAATAAAAACGTTACGTATGCCAGTGTAAAACACCAGGTTCCAGGTAGGCGGTTTATATCAGAGTGAAATTGTACGAGCATTGCAATTAATGTGCAAATACACATTATTACACGTTATCAACGTGCACGATTACGTGTCTGTAAGATGCGTTTATGTAAAATAGGCAAAAGGAAATCAAATACGCATTCCTGCAGTAGCCTGGCAGCAATAGAAATGTTCGTGTACACTGCAGGTTACACGCCAACACGCGAACAAATGATCTGTTCTATCTAAATCTGTTTGACGAAGAGAGATCGTTGAAATCCAGTTTAGCAGCCCTTGGGGTACGATCGTCTAGTGCTGTAGATAGCAGCAGATTTTAAATGGGACAAATGACATTTTCCGTATTTTGGACCCTTTCTGTACTCATCATTGAAAGAGTGACGGGGCTGTTTGATAAATAGATGCTACACAGTAGAAAAATAAGTGATGGTGAAAATTGAAAACGTGAACCTTCTCAAACTTAAGATGGACTGCAACGCTGAATTTCTCATTTTATTTTCGTCTTAGGGCAATGCAGTTTTTGCTATTGCTCTTATAGAAAATCCACCAATTCTGTTCGGTTGCAGTAATATAATACCAATACCTTTAACTCTTGCAGAAGGAAGCTGTTAGATGTGATTTAGTTGAACACATAAGAATTATGTTATCATCAACGGCCTTAATACACATACTGTACCACTATTATTAAAATGATCTGTAAATTAAGATGAGGCCGTAGAGCAAGTCCATGTGGAACGGGATGCTACTGCGTTAAATTATCAATTTCAAGATTCAACCCTGATTGTTCTCCTTGTCTTACATATTACAAAGGCAAGTTGTATGCAACAAAATTCCGGCGCTGTGCGCGTTTGCTGTAATTATTGTTAAAGAGGTTAAACGGGCACCGGAGTTTATTTCGGACACCGGGAATCACGATTAATGTATCTACCACGATAGTGTGAGATTCTTACTCAATAGGGTTGTCGTGAGCACTAATATCAATTAGTTTCGCACGGCTTCTGCTAAACATAGTTTGGTACGGGCATAATGCCTTACCGACACCAACGCTTCAGTGCAACTCCCGCTTTTTCCATTGTTTTGGTGTTTTTTTGAAGACTTCTACAAAAACTTCGGGGAAATGTATTCTATTGTCTACATTCTATTCCATATTAATTTGTAGAAGAATT
>MNPL01007962.1:0-13673 GCA_002081605.1 Tropilaelaps mercedesae | reverse complement strand
AAAACTTCGGGGAAATGTATTCTATTGTCTACATTCTATTCCATATTAATTTGTAGAAGAATTGAACAGAATGAAACACATACAGGAGTTTTCTGTTAATACAAGTGTTGTTTTGTTAGAAGGGAATAGTGTACGGATAGGAAACACGCCTGGAACTATGTGACGCCGTACCGTTGACGCAGAACTCACCCGCCAATTTCCTAGTGGACTACGTACAAACATAGTATTTCTTATTGCACCAACAGGACTCAGTTAACGGATAGGTACTTTTTGCACACTATGCCGGTCGTAAAAGGCGGTAAAGTATATACGGTTCCACAGTCAGGTAACGAGAAAAAACTCGCTTTGTTATTAAAAGCTCTCGCTTAACGAATCCAATACGGATAAATGTTCCGCCATAAATCGACGTCTACAGCGCGCAGTTGTCATCTCCGCATCAGCACTGTGAGTTTGCAAGCGGCAGCTGCATGAAGGCGAAGAAATGGTGAATGCACCCCGCTAACATACGAACAAATGTTATATAACATGTACAAGGTTTATTTTCCGACGTAATAGGTCAGGAGAAGCGCAGGAATGACAGATAGGCACCATAATTTCGGCCACTTGATATCGTCGATGTAGCCTTGATTAGGAGGTAGTGGGCAACTCTTGTATAAACACGGTTGCAAACAGTAGCTAATATACTGTTATGCTTTGCGACGAAACATTTAGTAAATATACGCGAAGGGTGTCACAAAAAGTCTCCTGTGGTTTTCAAAATTTCATAAAGACAAGTCTGAAATTTCCATTTACTTACTGCAAACTTTGCAACAAAAATTGGCTTTTAATCCCACTGTCTATCCATTTATTCAAAAATAAAGCAAAATTTCTATTGAGATATTTCACCTTTTTTAAACAAAAACGTGTGGCAAAATTTTTAAAAAACAGTTCCTTTTGCTATTGAATGAGGACAAGCGTTATTAAGGTATCTACCTTTTTTAGATGCCCTTGGCAAAGATAAAGAAATGCTAGTTTGAAGGAAATAGGTAAAAATCTAATAAACACCTTTTAGATTTTCAAAAATATGTACGAGATTACGACGAAAAAAGAAAAGCAGCCTAAACGCAGCTCTTTTCTAAGTAATTAAAATTCATACAATTTTTACACGTCTAAATTAAAAATGTCATATGGAACCTTTCTATGCCTCTTTACGCATACGTCGAGAAGAAGCTTCGTTATAAAATATGTTCAGTGCTGTGGAACGTCTAAATGGTCTAAATGTCAATATAGTCTAAAAAATAGTAGAAGATAAAATCCATTAACATCGTTTGTAGTTTGCCTCGCTTGGATTTCAACGCTTAAACGTTAAAACTTTGCGTTTCCTTGCTACGGTCGCTGGAACGTTATTTCGCCTTCTAGGAGAGCGATGCCGATCTCTAAATGCAAACATCTCTATCTTCATCATGTCGTATTACGATGTATTTGGACCGTCGTACATTCGTCAAACCTGGATGGAGCTACCGTATACAGGTGCTCGTGCAAGAGTTGCCACACCTCCTCAAGCGCTGTTGCTGTGCGCAGAATTGCTTTCAAGAATTTCAAAACTACTCCACTCTCGATGGTTGCCGACGTCCTACTGTCGAGAGTACAAACATGGCGCTAAAAACGTTTCCGCTACCACACTGCGACAAGTGTTGGCCACACCGCCGTAGTTAAAGCTGCCGGATTCCCGAATGGAATGGGTGTATGTCCACCTGGCCATATAAAAAACAGCTGCAAGGGCTGTTTCGGGTGACGTCCTGTGCACAGATAGTGCGATGTCCTTTAGAACGCGTTGAGGCGATATTTGCTCGCCGCCAGGGACAGCGCGCCAGTTAGGTCGATATTTGAGCGGTATTTGAGAAGTGTCGCCCTTTAAACAACTTGAGCGAGTCTAATACATTTTTAAGCTTGCGGGAATGTGGCGCAGCGTCTGAAGAATTTTTCCGGTTAGTTGATTGTATGGACAAACATATAGACCTGACGGAATAATAAAGCATGTGATACGTTCGCAGTGCATTAATGCACCTTCTTCGGGTGTTTTACAGGTTGATATGCTTAGAGTAAGTGAAAGCAGAACAGGAGTAAATCAGGAAGATTTACCTTTTGTTAATATAAAAGTATTTGATGCTATCAAATCCTTCTAGAACTATATATTTGTCTGCAGCGTTATTAATTCCAGTAAATATTGTTTGTTTGATCTTCCAAGATCCACCTAAGGTAAGACAGTTCAGTTGGTATTTGTTTTAAAATCACAAAATGAATCCACTTATATTATAAAATAGCAGCTCGTTTTAGCCCAAACATTTTGTTTTCTACAAGAAATCAGCTTTCCTTCGAGCATATTAATATTTCAGTGGCAATGTTTTAATGTTGTAATCGACTAATGTAAATGATACAACTTAGTACTCGCTAACTGCTCATTGAGTAAGTGCTTAAATTATTATGTTGCACATAATTGTGTGGGGCACTAGCACGCAGGGCCAACCCGCTAAAGCGTTGTTTTCATTTTAGTCTAATTCTTCATTCAGTACCTTAATACTCAATGCTCTCAGATTGATTTGTGGAGCTTGAAATCAATTATTATGAAATTATTATTTATTATATTATTATTAGAAATTATGTTTCTTTCAATGCCATCTCGTTCGTACTAAGATCTGGAAAATCGCCTCATACAATTTCTTTCCTTAACATTGATGAAGGTAAACTACGAAACCTATAGTTTGTTGTAGTAAAGTATTCACCATTATTAACTTAAAAAAGTATCACTGAAGCTCGCTACAAATACCATACAAACTAACTCCTATTAATGTTCTCCTGTTCCACCAAATCGTAGGACATTTGCCACACCATGCAAGCTGAAATGATGTGCCACGCTGTTTAGCATTATCGTATCCAGTATACTGTTTTGCAATTCTAGCTTATTGCATATTCGCGATGAACATATAACATTTCGCGGAAGTTAGGTTAGCGCTTATGGTGGGATTAAAGCTTACTAAGTTTTTGCACAAGAGACACAAAACGACAAGCCGTTATCGGTAGCGCACGCTTAAACCAATCTCCTCAGCAGAATTTTCTTCCCTTTTTGTTGATTTCGAGACGCACTATTTAAGAATTGTCATTTTATAAGCATGACAAGCAACAAAAAACATTTTTGCTCGATCATAGCTATTTTCGTTATTTCGTCTCATGAGGTGTTCTTAAAGTGCAAACGTGTGCGACTAACAAAGTCCCTAAATTGTATATGCTACAAGTTCGACGTATCTGTTTGCTGCATGACGGCTTCAATTTATAACACGTTGCGATTAGTAGCGCTTACAGACATCTTATTAACTCGTATAAAAATTTTCGTATTACACGATTTTCGTATGAAATAAAAAGAACATCGGGCTGATAATCAACTTGACCTCCTTGTAAGTTACCTAAATAAAACCCTCATAGACGGCTGCCTTAATGTTATGTCAGGTTCACTCTTTACACAGCAGTCATGTTTAATTTCCAACCTTATTTACCTACGAGTCGATTTGTTTTTCTGATCTTTCACCTAACGGCTGATTTCACCATGAAACGTTCTGCAATTACCGCTCAGCGTGGCACACCCTATCCAAACAGTGTGTGCTGATGCATGTGTTTCATTCGATTCGTTCGGGAGTATGGCAAGCCCATGAGATATAACAACGTTCCTTTCTATCACTCCAGGGACAGCCCAACCACGCCTTAAGTGTTAAAAACATAACAGGCCGTCAAACTGGAAAAAGCTTCTACGGAATATCCGTTTTTTCATGAATCGAACCGATGTATAGCGCGAGCAGGCAGCCTGATAGCGTCGCATGAGTGCATAGGCGCACGTTTGTGCATAGATGAAGTTATTACTGCCAGGTCTTATTGCCTCTATCGGCGAAAACGGTTTGTTTTTAACTTCGATCTTTCATTGTGAAATTTCTTGTCACGATCCCAAAATTCCGTACCATCCTGCCATACCTTGCTAGCACGTCTAAGGCTGTGTTGGTGCACGCCGGTGCGCTTGTAGAACTCGATAATGACATACCATTGCAATAAAAGGATAAAAATAAGCATATTTTTTGAAACAGGGTTTATCCAAGGTTCATCAAATCGACTTCGATGTCAAGTCCCAGTGTCGAAGAATCATGGGCGTGTTGTTCGAAAAAATTTGCCTCTAAAAAGTATCAAAGGAGTCCTATAATTTTATTATAAACACTAATTCGAAAAACAGCATATGCATATATAAAGCATGAAGTTTCTTAATCCTTTTTAGACGCGATTTAAGATTGCGCTTATTTCAACTGGATTTACAATGTATCTATAACATTGTTGCATTTTTTATAGCATAAATACGAGCATAAATTCTTTTGAAAAATGCTGGCAGCCTTGGATTCTTTCTTTTGCTGAGCTGTCCATTTCGAGTGCACTAGCAGCAATTTTTCTAAATTGGTTTATTCAAACAATACCACAGTTATTAAATATCAACGCAATAATGATAACACGCTATTATTGTGCTGCTAAATGCATATCAGCTACAAATTGAAGCTTAGAAATTACAGAAATTGAACTCCATCTTCACACTAAACACGGTCGACCACAGGAGTTGTGCTTTTTATTTTCGAATAATCCTCTAGACAGGATATAGCGTAGCTTTGCCTTAGCACATTAGGTTGATTCAAAACGTACAGGCCAATTTCATCCGCAGGCTGGCCTACCGTCGCAGTGTTTTAGAAATCAGGCGCGATTGCGTTCCATCGCACTACGACATGACGAAGCAAATATATAGTAAACCGGCTGAATTTTGTTGGCCCTTATAATGATGTAGCGCAATGATGAATCTATTTCGAAGTAATATTTCTGTTACTTCGCCATATGAATTTGTACATTGGGCATATATCTCAATACATGAGTATAAACATAAATCTACGTGAGTGTGCTGATGCAGGTTAATGTGAGCACATACCCTTAATAAGGGAGAAATTGACTGGATTCAACTTAGTGGTGTATCTCGTAGCCACCAAAGCCTGAACAAATTTGTTTCCACCTCAAAGAAATCTAAATTAAGAGAAAGGGTTTGAGTCATGTCCTTTAATTTCTCATCTTAGTGTTTAAACAGTTCTTCAAAACTCGCTTAATAATTTTTATTGCATATACCATTATTTGGGCCTAGGAAACGTGTACATGTGTATTGTTAAATTAACATATCTTTTATGCACCAGACCGGAATCGCCATCCTCATCCCAACAAGATAAAGCACCATTCCATTTGCATTTGTAAGATGACGTTCATCCCAGTGATCCATTAGACGTACTTGAACCATGATACAATTTCCCATTCAGTCAGCGTACACTTGCATATACCATAAAAATGGAGACTACGTAGCAGGTTGTGTCAATTTTTATGAATTGGTATGCGAGTTGATAGTCTCAATATATTCACGTTTTCGATTATCTCTCAATGGAGCACTATTAGATTTAAAAACTGATCCGACCATCTAATATAAACTCCCAGTATGGCACATACACGACTCCATCTTCATCCAGGTGTGAACGTACGTGTCTATAGTGGCCCATCCAAGTTCTAACCTCGCGTCTATAGTGACCCCGTTCATAATTACCGTCTAAATATAGATCTTTCATTAGACGGAGCTCAGAAGCTATGAGAGATCTATGGGAATATGCTTTCGTACTGAGAGGTCTTTTTGATTTAACGGTGAGCCCTCATTACTGGGCCAGCGACAGAGAAGCTAAGAGGCCTTTTTTATATCGACATGGGCAAAATCATTTGCCGATTGTTTTACTAATTCGAAAGAGCACATCCCTTCTCTCCCTTCTAGCACTTGACATTTAGCTCGTGTGGTACTAAAATTACACCATGTCAGTCATCCAGTCATAGATTACTTTCGTTTGTGGGTGCAAATTCGAGCCTTCGACACGGAGCAGCCTGGTGAACCATTTACAGTAGTCTACCAGCGCACATCGCACTGAGGACATTCGATAAGGAGCCTGCCCTTAAACAAAAACATTAAGACGCTGATTAATTAACTTCATCGCGTTGCAGAGGAAGTCTGGAACCTAAATCTAGCTTTGTCACTGTTCGAAATACTGATCAAGGTTTCCGTAAAGGAAATAAGATATAGAACGCTCGGTATTTGTAGTCGTATGCAACGACAATAAGTATCACCGTTGCACGATGATATTTACGTCAACTGGCGTACATGTGCTTGTAAAGCACTTTTCCTTTAATCCGATGAGACCATCGGTCCAGTATATGGAGAAAACGGGAACGGGGCAAGCCGCTTGGGTGAATTCGCTAACCGATTTCCTAAGAATATTTGAAACGTTGACTAAAGAGAGGCGTCGGTTTCCACTTGGAGATAGATCCGAGGGCAGCGTAGTTTTATGTATGATCGGGAACGCTATTGTCAGGGTGTTCTATGAATTTTAAGAAAGTTATCAGATGTAAAATTTGAGTTGCTTCATGGGTCGGGTACGGCCCATGCAACCCTGACCTAGAGAATCAGAACAACATTTCCAAGGCGAAACGAGAACAAAAAAACATCGGATTGGATTTTTTTTCTTAGCTCAGGTAGAAATAACGGGTCAACAGAGCACCCCTGTTGCTGTCATCGCTGTTGGAGGCAGTTGTTTATGTAGAGCAACATCTCGATCTGTGACTTACACTGAGCTACAAATAGTTTAGAGTAAAAGTCTTGGGGGCTGCGCTTACTGTATATTGTCGAATAAACGCACAAAAGTGTTGTACATCCGGGCGCACCTGGCTTCTATCAAGTTTAGGCATTAGTAGTTTTAGATAAGGAGACTGTACTCCTATGGAGGTGTAAGCGAAATGCGATTTGGGTCAGCCCGATGCTTTAATGCCTCAACTCTACTAGAGCAATTGGATTAATTGGATAAGCATATAAACAGGTTTGAGCATGTTTCACTATAGAGAGCTACCAATTATGTTTATTTCCACTTTACTTTTATTTTATATTTATAAAATGTATATTTATCACCTGTGCTTTGCGGCTTGTGGTCGGTCTAAGTGAGGTTTCTCGTGGTTAGTTTCTGGGTTTTTACAAAGCGACAAGCTGAGTTCAAACATTCTGTAACATTTTGAGACCTAGAGTAACGGCGGAGTAGAGATACATATTTCATGGCCACCAATTTTGTGTCGCTTTGAATTCGGAAGGAATTTCTTTCACTCAATTTAGTTGACTCATCGGAACAAAGGCTACTGCCAACAAATGGGCTCTATTGGTTCAAGCATTTTTACCAACCTGGATGCCGTCCTCGTCAGCTAGGGCAGGTTGATTCGACTGATCAAATGCCACTCTTCTCGGTTTTTGCCAGAAGCAAGTGATGAGAAGATGCGATAGGGTATTTCTATTCACACGGAGTAGACAAAGTAAATTTATCATATTTGGTGCAGGCAGGTACTCGTGCAGGTAGGTCAAGTAGGAGCGGCCCTACAGCAACAGACAAGAAGCCGTGGAGAGGGCGACTAGATGTATCTATCTGGCGTACCGTAACGGTACTGCGTTGCATATTCTGAAAAGAAACGTTTGTTCGGGATGTTGTTTCCCACCAAATTCGGACAGTCTGCGTTGTCCCATATGATTTTTTTGGCGTTAATATTTGAAAACGTAGAGTCGTTGAAGTATGCTCCATTACGCTGCATCGGATGATACATCGCAAGAGCGTGTATGTTACTGAATAGAACTCAAGAGCACGCTGGAGATTGCTCTGTTGAAATTAGTTATATTGATATGATCTCCCCAGGCTAACAAGTAATCGTGTCCACCGGGCAAATCAAATTCGGACAAGAAGGTGTCTTTTTCGTGAATGGGTTGAAACTGCAACCTTTGCGACCATGTTTATGTTATTTCCGAGCACATTATTCCGTAAGATTTATGGCAGAAACGAAAATCTTTCGTTGGCGATTTCATAACGTTGGAATGTTGAGAACAGATAAACTAGGAATGCTCGGCTCGATCTCTAAAAATTACATTTTTTAGCCATTGCGAGAGACAAAAATTCGAATAAGCGAAGTTATATGAGCAAAAAATTCGTGATGTATACTCATCTACTCTTGCCCTGGCAATAAAAAGGTAACGTTTTATATTTTCCCAAAAAAGCCCAAGAAAATGATGAGTCCTTTGAGTCGGAACAAACTCCTTCTAACGGACGGAGCGTGAGCAAAGCTGAATCGATTAGGAAGCTAAGGTGTCTTATTTTAAGCAGCCATACGGCTCCCACTTGTTTCACCAACAGCCTAGCTAACAGAGAAATGTGCTTCTTGGATATTACTCGACGTTGCAAGTTGATCAATTGCCACTGGTTCGTCTACATTCTTTATATACGGTATGCAGTACATTGGCACCATAGACAACTATCGTAAAGGACTCTAAGGCATCCTCCATAGATCGCTCTGTGCCGGGCAGATTGGCACCAGAGGCTACTATCGTAAAGGCCCCTAAGGCGTCCTCCGTAGATCGCTCTCTGTCACGTAGTCGGTGAAAGTTACCATCTTCTGCATAGGTTAGCTTTTATAGTGGAATATTTAAGACACGAATTTTTATGCCATAAACATACTTTTGTTTTGCTAGGTATATCTACGAACGCGTAATGATAGCGCGAGAAGTTTACACAAATTTTCCCCGAAAGAATCTCGATTGATTTTTTGGCACTGCAGCAACAAAGCCGTATCGAAACATACCAGCCGGAAAGGTCACTTGGTAATCTTTTAATTGACACAACTAACTCGGAGGACATATATATGTAAATATATATATATATACATAGTGCATAAGTAAAATATCTAAACGGGCTGTTTCCTGCCGTATCAATAATATAGATTTATCTTAATGTTGACTTTCTAACGTTATATCGCAGGACAAAATTAACTCATACACATATTAGGAATACATCTGTGTGTGCTGGGCGCAAGCAGCACAAGCACAAGAAATATATCAAACCGAGCCAGAATGAACGAATATTATTAACTCCATGTGTTTAATTGGAAAATAAATTTGCATATCAGTTTGTTCGCTAAAACAGTTGTGAACGCTACAATTAGTGGGTCAATGTTGTTTTAAACAATTCAGGATGTTCAATAAACTGATGATAAACAGTCTCTTCTCATAGTATTCTTAGTGAGTTAGGTCATATGAGGTTTTTAATATTTTGATGAAAAAGCGCTCTATGATATGCGGCGATCGCAAAATAGCAAAGTAACATAAATCCATTTTGAAGGACGTTTAGTACGGTTACTTGATCCACTTTTACGCAGAACTAGAGCTTCGTTAATTGTGATGCATGCGTACGATGAAGTAAGATACGGGCGCAATTGAGATCGGTTCAAGTAGCGTATTGAAAGCATCAATCCAGTGCCACTCATCCTCTCTGGTAGATTTAAATTTCACTGACAAATCTCATAATAAAGTCTTAGGGCAAGTTTTTTTCTGTCTTTCGGGACTGCGCTTGTGAATTAGCGAGGAAAAATGGGCCTTAGAGCTCCAAAAAACATTGAAGAGGAATTTGTCTTTTTGGGTCACTTTATACAACATGTAGTCAACGAATATACAGTTACTCTTCACGGTCCAAGTTGACTATCTTGAAAGTGGCCCCGGTGATGCATATATAAATATATTTCCTCTGCACCGCTCAGCTTTCTCAACTTTCCAATAAGGTTCTTATGGAAAACTTTGCAAAATATTGGGGAAAAGTCGGTTAAAATTTCGTCGAAAAGTATTAAAGGCGTCAGCTAATTTATTCACCGGCATGCAGAGTAGATTGCTAGAAACTCACTTCGGGACCTGGTTGATAATAAGACTGAAACTAGATCTCTGCAAGGAAGTCCGAGTGACCCAAGATCCGAATTTCGAGTATTGTCGACCAGTCCCAGCCTGTGCTTATAAATGGTCCTAGTCGCAGATATTTCGTCTACCTTTGCGTTCGTGCGCTGAAGCGTTATAACCCTAACAAAACAATATCTACGTGCTCAACGTCGTTCTCAGCACCTGGGAACGTTGTTTCTCCATTTGTTCCAAAGGTGGATATCATGGAGTTATGGAAACATAGGTGCACTGTAAGCATGCTTATTGCATTTTACATCGGAAAATTATTCATGCATACAAGTGCTTACTTCTTCGTGATTCTTAGTTTAAAAAAAACAACAACAAAAATGCCCGTTCTTTCGTAGTGCCTTCAAATTCACACGCGAAAGATAAAAGGCGTAGTAGTCACTTCTTCATGTGCGTTCTCCTGGAATGACCTTTCTTTTGTGACAGTTACCACATCGTCGCAGATATCCGAAACACTGTTTACGCTCAAGTAGAGCGCTGACGTACGTATCAACGTACATGTGTGTGGCTGTTCCAAGTTGGACTTGCAGACTTTACTGTCATAGGTTCTACTTACGTTCTGATCTGAAAGCGTGCTAGGAGATATTTGTTGTTAAATGCATGAGTTCTGTTTCTTGTTATCCCGACCAACTTTCGCGAACTTTCGCGGCCTTACGTAAGGAAGGTCCTGATCTTGGGTTCGGCCCAGCTTTAGTCAAGCTTCGTCTCGAACAACAGCGTTGCGAGAAGAAGCGGCGTAGCTCAAGAGACATCAGGATTATAACAATAACAACAACAATAATAACGATAGTAATCATCACACCTAGCTTAATCATAGTCATCAGCATCTTGAAAAGGATAAGCCGTGCCGTCGAGTTTTAGAGATAGAAACCCTCATTTTAATAACTTTTGCAGTTGGAGAGTTACTGATAGTTACTGATCTCTATTAAATAACAGGGTACAACCTAGTAGTCGTACAGGTGTCTCTCTAAATAGCTGCAGCAGTTGTTCGTGATATATATCTGTATGAAAATCATCTTGGTTGAAAACGAACCGAGTTGATTGCGTACGTAGCATACTTAATTATAAATACACTGCACTAACTGCTGGAAACAGTAAACATTCGTGTGATGTTAGTTTATCTTGCACACATCTATGAGCAGTATTACCGTTCTTTGCATCCTGGCAGCCAAAAAACGTAGCTCTATACGTCTCGTATACGTGAGAGACATATGAAGTTACTCTGCGCCCCAAGGCCATCTTTACTAAGGAGAACTTCGTCTAATCTACAATCATCATCGTTTATCACGCTTGGATCGGAAACTGGGATTACATTCTGCACAGTACCGTGAAAACGTTTAAGGCAATTGACATGGCAAATGCAATCATCCGTCAGAGTGGACAAGTATGTAAGCACCCGAGGTTGGGCTCCTGTTATGCGACCGATCTTAATTTCGGGACATTCTCGCTTTCCACAGAATGACTAGCACAGGTGACGCCATCCATAAACAAGGAAGACAAAATGAATGGCTGTCTCGTTGACAACATTTAGTCGTGCAAAATATTCAGTTACGTTGTTTTTTGGTTTGTTTCCGGCTGTTTTGGCGTTGCATTCACCAGAGCTGTATGCTTTTCATAGGTCGCCATTGCTGTCGAACTCGGTGGCTAGGTGCATGCGTATGCGCCGTGCGACTGGAGGTGATACGTAGTGGCACGGGTTCGATCCCCGGCGGTGCATATTTGCATTTATATGGGGTCCGTCTTACGAAGTAATGCAAAAACTGCTACCGCGGACGTTAAATGTTGGCTGATGGTTAGCTTTAAAAAATATTTTTAAATATTTTTTAAATCGCCATTACTACAGGGAACCCTTAGCAGCTCTGTTAAATGAGAATTTACAAACATTAAGCCCATAGAAATTGTTCTTGCTATTGTTTTGATGTCAGCAAGGCACGTGCCCTTGGCTCATTATTTTGTACCACTATCTCGTTTCCGCGAATGCCTTATTGTTTAATGGGAAGAGTGATTTTGTTTACAAAAACAGTCGGGAACGTCTCGTCAGTTCGTTTGAGAACGGATGCAGAGCTCTGCTGCAAAACGATCCTTATATTGGTTAGAACGTTGTGATGCTTATACAGGTAAGCCTGGCATTAAATATGTATAGGTCAGTGGTTTACGTGCTGTGTGCGCAACTTGCGTGACGTGTGTAAGATTTGTATGTCATGCGTACGTGATGTGAGTGTGTGTGTGTGGTTCAAGTTATTGTAGGGATCCCGAAACCTTAGGATTGCAAATTTATTTTGTTACAGAAGTCGACGATATAGTGTTTCAACTCTGTTTTTAGGAAAGCGAACGGGTAATACACACACGTAGTAAACAGGAGCGGCCATACGACAGAATCAGCATGTGGCGGCACACGCATGGAACTAAAAGGTCTGTTTCAATTTACAGATTTAAATGCCTTAGTCATATATTTATAGAGAGTCAAACTAACTAGCTCGACGGGTAAACCCAGCTTATTACGAAAATCGTTCATGGGACTCTTGCTTTGCTTAAACCACAGTCTATTTTCATCATCTGATATTGATTAATCAACGAGTGAGGTTCGTGCAATGCGCATGGCATAGCCATGCTCGTTGGCAGAGTTAGCTGAAGTTTTGGCTTTACATTATACGTTCATCCTAAGAATGGGCTTACATAGTTCGGAGTTGTTGCGATTTTAAATACGTAAACATACTCGGTCATCGAGATCTGTAAGTTCGGAAGAAATTTTTGGCACACATATAGGAAAAACTCGGCACGATAAGAGATCCGATGTAGAACGCGGACTTTTTGTGTGCCTCTGATAGAGATCCAGTCAACTGACATTCTGATGAGCTTCTAACAAGCGCCCAAGTCAAATGATCAAAGAAGATCAAAGGCGATCAACATGTCTATACGCAAGCCATAGAAGGAAAGCATGCTTTAGTCACAAGTTCGGGTTATCAAGTTCCGGTTGTGCACAAAAACTAGTCCAAACGTAGAATGCTGAAATTAAGCTTTGTGTACGATAAGCCTCATGGTGTGGAGAAGTGGTGCGTTGAGATGCAGGCGTTTCACTTAGACGAGTTTTTCATTTGAGTGGATGTATGATGTATTATATTTTGTTTTTCTATTGGAGTGTAGTGAAAACGTTTAGGTTTTCTCTGTAAAGCTTACACGTTCTGATGCATACTATTTTGACATTATACCATATTTATTCTGTTATAAGGCGCAATTTTTGACAGAAAAATAAATTCAATAAATCCCTTCATTTCCAATTCAATTAGGTGATGAAACTATTTCTCGGACGAGCTCACGCTCAGACCAAGTTTTATTATTTGGCACGGTCTCAAGCTATCGTGGTTTACCGCCTGTGCTATTCCCGACGAATGAAGGGCTATTATAATCGCAGATCCAACATCGACAGAATCTCATCTGTCTTTCTTGCAGCAAATCTTTTTGGGAAAATCTTTTTTGACGACCTCGTCGGTCTTCTCTGCTGGCAAACTTTCTCGGAAAATCCATCTCGACAATCTAACCTGCCTGGATAATCCCATTTGCGATGTTTTCTGTCAACACATCGAAAATGGTGCGTAATGACGTGAAGGGTCATAGAGGCCTACTAATCTCGTCGCTCGATCATTGTAGATGCGCACTGTGAGACCGAATAGCCAACTACCATACATATGTATGGTATCATTGTACTGTGACGTGTCTACCGTTACAGACAAAATATTTTTTCATTTCTACGGCACCGTATATATATATATATATATATATATAT
>MNPL01007959.1:0-14657 GCA_002081605.1 Tropilaelaps mercedesae | reverse complement strand
TAGTAGAAATAAGAACGATAGACCTAATATATATATATATATATATATATATATATGTATATATATGGATTTGGTTATTTTTTTATAAAACGTTTTGTGGTGTACCCATGTGAGCCCCTTCAGGGAGTTTTAACTATGTTGCACTGAATCGAATCTTTATTCAGTAAAGTCGCTAATATAAAACAATGATTACCTTCATGCGTCTGCTCCTGTCTGCCGGCTTTTCATTAATACGTCTTCATAAACTTGTCTCCATGTGACGCGATTCCACTTACCTTCCCTACTTTACTTCAAATGCTTTTAGAAGTAGTACAATTTATTTCACAACAGCACTTTTTTTTAGCTCTCCATGTACTCGCGTTTATTTTTTACCTCAAACGTAGCTGTTAGTGAAAATTACCGCTATTTAGGATCTGATCTCTATATACATAATGTGGGTTGGACCACCCACACGACCCCAGCCAACCGCCATTGGGTTTGCACTGAGTCAACAGCCATCATGATTGCTGCCAAAGCGTCGTGTTTCACGTCAGAATCTCTCAAAACAGCGGCAGTTCTGAATGCAACAATGACGATGTTGTCTCGACATGCCGCGGTTGTTTGGCTTGCGTCTACAACCTTTCGCTGTCGCTGATCTATACAACCAAAAGGAAAATAGAAAAGAGGTGGGGTTTGGGGGAGGTAATATTCTAACCTTTTGTGCTCCCATGATTCTGGCTTAGTGTCACGTTTACATTCATAACAGCTGTTTGTTGTCACCACAAGCAACAACGAGTATGGCGGTTGCTACGATCAACTCGATCGTTTCCACCCAACCCTAGCTTTCAAGCATTTCGTATAATACACGTTTTCACTAACCATACGTGGTCGACTAATGTACAAGCAGCAGCAACAGAAACAACACTAATGTAATACCGCCCCCGCATATTATATTATTATGTGGCGACGACCGGACGACTCTCGAGCGGAGTTGATCGTGATGCTGATAATCATCATCAGCATTGTTAGTAGAAAAAGAACCAATGCAGAATCGTACATTGCCATATTTATACAATGCACTTACGTGTTCAAACATGCGGAAACAGATGAGATCAAGTCGCTGATGTTTACTCGTCGCTGTTATACCCCTGACATTGTTACCTGCAAATTTTACATTAGGACGGGAAAAGATGCAGACGCACAAAACAATACGCACAAAACTCCGTCGCTCTTATTCGGTCATGCTCAAAGGCCCTTACATAGAGGGTATATACAAGAAAAGTATATATATATAGTGTAAATGAAGAATAAAAGCTGGTTGTTTAACTGTATAAATAATGTATCTACAAATATTCACTGTATAACTAATATAATATATTAGAGATTTTATCTACCCAAATGTACGGTACAAGTATTGCAGCTATCCAGCGAGCAACCAAGCAAATCTTTATAGTTTCAAACTCGTTTGTTCTGCATTGGACATCATAGTCTTTACACTATGACAAAAAACACCCAGATATCAGGTTCACACCTTTTATTTAACCTCAGAATGTTAATTCCGAATATTGTTGAAACCTAAGTGAGTAAAAAGGAGTACGAGGTGGGAAAGGAAAGGTACTGCATGGGATTTTAGGCATTGGTTCTATGAAAAGACAGATGATCAACTGCATTTACTATTATCATTATCAGGAATGGGGTGCGTGGATCCCCTAGAGAATGATCTTATGGAAGATTAGTGTAAGGAAATGTACTGTTACCGCATTTTAGACATCGTACTACAAATTTTCAAAGGTACAAAAATAGTAAGTCTACGAAATCATATCCAAATTAAATTTCAATATTCGTGCATTCGTCACTCCTATTAAATGTGTCTCAGCCATTTTATGGATCGCCAGCGTGAACTACAGGAAAGCCAACACAGGAAACCCCACCCCTTTCCACAACATCTTCTCGCGATTATCAACCGTAATAGACCAACATCTGTTCGTGTAAGATGATTAAGAAACCTTGCAACTCCGGAAATTTACGGTCAACCTGGTCCGTTAACTTCTGCGAATTGCTCACGAATTGTTCGCAAGCACTTTGGCATGCACATCCCTAATGGTTACGGCAGATAATGACATCACCAGTTCTCGCAGCTTCCCATTCGTTTGACAAATGGAGAAATAATCTGTACGTTTCGTATAAAAATTCCTTCGAGGAAAGATTGTGCCATAGGCCGGTATTTAAATAAATAAAAATAATCTCTCTAAGAAGAAGTTAAAGAAGTGAACAGCATAAGCTATTTGAGAAAGAAACTTTGACGTGAAAGTTGATAGTAGATTTACTCGTTGAATTAGCTTAACCAATATATTACAGTACGGGTTACTCGAACAAGCGATACGTAAAAATTCCGATGAAATTGACATTTGCGTAATATGATATCATTCTAAGTTACAAACTTGAACGATTTTTTTGCAAGTTTTTCTTTCCTGTGTCGAATAACCACTGCGTTGAACAAACTAGTCACCTGCATAATTCTACCGGCTCGTACTGAACACAACGTACCATGTAAAAACTTTTAATAGAAAGACTATCTAATAAATAGCAATGTGTGCCTCTAGTACTCAGACACAAACACACAGACTAGACTCAGTTACCGCTCGCTTGAAACAGTCCACGATTTAAAAAGGGTTGTTTCGTACAGAAGCCGACGAAAAGCGAACAGTGCACATTTAATTAAGTGCAGTCTACGCTACATAATTATAAAGTAAATGAAGTTTTCAATAGTATGTGTACTTCGACAACGGTAGACTTTTAAACAAGCTTCTAGCTGTTTTCCATTTCATCTCCATGTACCAAATAGTATTATCGGTCACTGTTATGTGAGTATGCGGGCGTGTGCCTTGTCCGGAATTTATCGCAAGGTGCACCAGATAGTATGCGAACCCGAATACACAAAGACATTAAGTTACAGTTAAATAAAGTCATAAAGTTAATGGTTACATGTCCTGCTTTATCCTTTCATGACCTAATTTATGAACCTGCATATGACACACTTTCTATGATTATCACAAACTTACGCCATTTCCGTAATTTCTTTCATTTTCAGTATCGCAACCTAATGGCCTAACTACATGATGGCGATCCTACAGATGAATCAAGGATGTCTAATTGCATAAAGTTGCTAACTTTAATGGTAGCTAAAGAGCACAAATTTATTAAAATGACAATCCTCAGAAAAAATTGTAATAGTTGAAGGGTTAAAGACAACTGGCTCTAGCGAGAAGACCCGGTTGCGCCCATAGCGTAGCCACTAATAGTTGCTGCAATGGCTTTACGCCCGTCTCGATAGATTTTTCGGTTCTCCAGATTATTGCTGCTATTTTATAGCGATATCTATTAGACTATTTGTTGGCATGAATATTTGCCGATTATATGTTGGTGGGCATCATTTATAAGGAATGGGAGTGGCACAATTCTTCATTTTAGGAAATGCGTCGCGCATGAGTATATTGACCCACCGTAAAAAGCTCAGCTATTTTAGGTAGGCACCGCACAGCTAGTGTTCGATTTGGCAACAACCTTGGTGCCAATGTATTAACTTCATTTGCATACAGATAGCATTCGCCTTTTGAACAACACAGTGAATAGATGCGCTCTTCTGCACTGCGATTTAGGGACAGTAGCAAGCAGTTAGAAAAGTTTCCATCTATTTAGAACTGAACCAAATTGGCTTAGCGCCTCTACACAAATGGCTTAAGCAAGGCAGGTATCATTAAAAGTTTATCCTTGTCTAGGAGAGTCGTCCCGCATGTCCCTGACAATGTTAAATATAT
Source organism: Tropilaelaps mercedesae (assembly GCA_002081605.1). Taxonomy (NCBI): domain Eukaryota; kingdom Metazoa; phylum Arthropoda; class Arachnida; order Mesostigmata; family Laelapidae; genus Tropilaelaps; species Tropilaelaps mercedesae. Next base: position 10,860 of record MNPL01007959.1, on the reverse strand, counting down.
CATACGGCAATCTAACGCACCCATTTTACTCTTCGATAAACACACAAATTCGTATCCTAAATAAAAGGCAGATCGAAGGCAAAACACACAAGAGAAGCAATACAAACCCCCTAACTGTAGAATATGTCGCAAAAGGAATGCATATATCGTTTGTAATTAACATACGCTAGGGTCCAATAGTTGCCACAAAATACACGTAAGACAGAATTCGCAGATCCGCACAAGTGATATCAGCCTGTGGCCGCTATGAAATGTTGGGCGACGGTTCTAGCAAAATTTTGAAAGCCGCTTCACCACTTCGAAGTTTCAAACCAAACGAGCAATGTCAAGCCACCAACTTGGAGGAATCACGCTGATATTTCAAGCGGGTTCTTTCGTTGTAAAATACGTTGTAAAATGCTGGAAAGAAACGATTGAGCTAAGTCGAACGAGGATGGAACAATATACCTAAAGCAACACGACTCGACACATACTTGAAAATGTCACAAGCTGTTGAGGATAGTAGGCCATGACGCTCGTATTCCGCTAAAATTTTTAAACCTATTCTTATACAATTTAAGAAACAGCTTTTCGGGCACTATACTCAAGTGTTGTTACTTCTGTGTTAGCTCATTCAATAGTGTACAAGACGCGACTTACTGTGCAAAGCAGGTTAACGTAAATACAAAGTAAATTACGATGATTTGTAAATGGAAACGATTATAAAATTAAAGTATTAAACATGTTGACGCATAACCATTTAATGGCTTATTCGAGAGGCGTTAGTCTTGCGATAGTAGGCCGCCGCATCTAAGATGGGCCACGTATATTCTTTCTTTCGCCGTTCCTGAAAATGCATATCCACGATTTATAAAACAATTTTTTGCCAGAAGAAGTTCTGGTCAATTCAAGCTATCAAAATACTATCACCGTATCCACAATAGCTAACTGACTTACTCAACAATTTCTACTGCGTTAACAACTCATCTATAATCAATAATGAGTTACACATTGTATTTTACTCTTTTAAATTCTTCAAGGCTTCCACAATAGTGAAGCTAAATGTAAAGAAAATAATTATCTTTTACCGTGTTTATGATTACCTATTTACAGCTTATCTGTTGCTGTGGCTCGTTATAAAACGAGAAACAATTCTCCTTCACTCGGTCAGCTGTAGTGCAGTGGTTGAGCTCGCAACACAAGTGACGCTTAAGGAATCGGCGATCCGCTCTTATTGAGCGGACCGGCTTAAGCAATTCTGTCATTCTCTTGTATGGCATAACTACAACTGGGCACATTAGCGTTGCTAAGGTAACTGTTTGTTTCAAGGGCTTTTGGTCGACAAGTGTCCTGAAGGACAATTGTCAGGCATGGTCCCCCCCTCTAGATAGCGTTAAGGGTCTCTCGAGTACCACTGACACTTTGTATAAGGTTGCATGGATCGTCTCCACGTCTCTACATAGCCCCACTTCGAGCTGCATTTCCCGAAGAACGCAAACACATGTATAGACGTGGGCAATGACAAGCTTCATCCAGTCGGGCTATTATGATTGCCCAAGCCATCATGAGAGCGATTGGGAAAATATTGTCTAAGAATTCAGAAAATCACACGGATTGTGACCTTGGCGTGGTTCGTCAGTACCAGCTCTGTTACTTCAAGCCGTTTTGCCGCCGACGGTTGTTTTCTATTCGTTAGTTATTGCTTCACTACTCACCTAATATTCACGGTCACTACGGGTTAGTTCAGCCAAGGTGGTTAGTTCGGTCAGAGCTTCCGCCTTCACAAGGCAGCACACTTTTTTGTTGTGTCAAATAGAAGTCAGTCATAAGAACTCCAAGCGTATATGTCATCTTAAATAGTCACACGTCCATTTCCTAAACCAATGGAATACATTTCCTACTTTTACATGTTTCTAGGTTATTTCGTGTTTATGTGCATAAATAGCTTAATGTGAATATAAGAGTATTAGACATAATTGGACCGTTGTCTCGATCGAGGATTTCTTTACCCTTAGTGTTTCTTAAAATTGAACTGTTCAACTTGAGTTAATGTAAAATTATAGTCACGTTTGAGAAAATTAGGGAACGTCCTAATGTGTGAAGTTATGTTGCGCCAGCTCTTACTGCATATATTATGTTAACATTAAACACACAGTTTCGAAGACAGCGCTGAAGTGCTGTTTGGTGGCAGTATCTAGTTTATTGCTCAAGTTCCTTGAGATTTGGCGAGTATAAGAAATGTGTAACGACATAGCTGGATAACATTAAATACGGTTCAACCCAAAACAGCTTGTGAAACTCGATCTAATTGGTTGTGGAGGAGAGAATTAATGTCACACTAAATCTTTGCATCTGAAAAGCCAACCTCGTATGCTGCATTGTCAAAAAAACTCCGATCGTTGACAACTTTCGTTCGTGGGCATCTACTTCCATAGGGGCTCCAATGAGAGGGCCAACTTCGCAAAAGCTACGGATATCCTGTTAGTGCTCAAAAACATAGTCGCTTAAAATATATTACACTTTCATCACTGAAAAAGCATGGGCAAGGGCAGCATTGCTACCCACTGGACGATTTCGGAGGTACCTTGAGTCCCGCATTCGAACACGTAAAATGAGACAACGCAGGGTGTGTCACTGAACTGCGACTCGGCCTCCGACGATAAGCAACAACAATTCGGGGGCAGCGGTTTTTTGGTGGTCAGAGACCACAAACTACGTTGCAGTTCAAGGCAAAGAAAATGTTAGAAGCTGGCCGTCGAATACCTTAAATGCTGAGCGATTCCCGCATTACACCGGGTGACGCCACCTGCAGCTATTAAAGATTATTGATGCGAACGTCACAAGACCGTACGCCATAACATATCGCATTATACAAAACGTAATGGAAATTAGTCAACCCTAGGCACAGTCAAACTTTTCGGATGATTTTCATCGTAATAGTTATATCAATTTCAATGCTATTCTTATGTAGGCGAATCTTCGCTTTAGGGCTCTACTCAACATGGGAAACGCTTTGACTTAATTTGCTACTTTTTGAAATCCACACACACATAGTTCTATGAAATGGTAGGTCAAGAAAATATTTGCAAATAATTAGACAGTTTTGGAAAATGATTGCAACAAGAACACCCGTCTTAATAGCAATTCAATCACAAAGTTACAATAAGTGCTTTAAACAGAACACTTTTGAATAACTTATGGTATACTTTACAGCTTCTTCTAATTAATTTTTATAACACAATTTGTATTGCCTTTTATCAACTGTTTTTGTATTTAGCAAAATCAGCACACCGAGAGCAACAATAGAATGCTTATACGGATACTGACATTTTGGCAGTACCGACCACGTTACACAACTGCGGTTTAAGTATCGCCTAGTGTGCGCTTATGGTCCGGAAAATTCAAATAAAACAAAACTGTCTGAATTTTGAAGATCATATAAGTCGCTTCTATTGTCACTGATCAATCACTGTTAGCATTCTACGTGGTGGACCTGAATTAACTGGGCTGCTTTACACCCATCCACACACACAATCCGTTTCATCGTTGGCCGTAAAACACCGCTGTCGACGGCATCGCAATGGAAGCCTCTCCATCAATACTCTACAGCTTTCAATCATGCTGATCGAGTCATGTAGACGAAGAAATGTTGTTGAAATGTTATCGTAACACACGATTCTTCTATAGATTTATAAACCTATACCTCCGTTCCTATTTATCAGGTGTTTGTACGTGTTGTACGTGTGTCTCCGTGAAAATGTCAGCGACGACGACCCAGCTGCGATATAGCCACGGCGCCCGGCAAATGCCACGTCGAAGTTCTGTTGTTCCTGGCTATTCCGGTGGCTGGCAGCATCTCTTTTTTATCGTTTTTAAGCAATCCTATATTCTTCGGACTATATCACCGCGACATCTTTTTTTTGCTGTCCTTCTATCATTTGCCAATTATTGGCGCACGTATTGACACATCAGCACTACTGCATATTACATCATGGATGTGTTGCTGCTGTTTCTATGATTGCTACCGTCTAACAGTGTTACTCGGCAATTTGGCCAACTGTTTATTCCATCGGCTTGCTGTGCCGACTAGAAAGCTGACCGAGCCAACGACAAACTTCACCATATAACTGAAACTTCAGTCTTCGTACGCTGAACATCGCCGATAGAGTTTTGCCAGTCTAGCAGATGACGCCTGGTAAACGGCAGGTAGTGGGTCGAGCTCGGTGGCTTGGTGCATTCGTATGCGCCTTGCAACTGGAAGAGACACGTAGGTGCACGGGTTCGATCCCCACCGGTGCACATTTACAATTATATGGGGTCCGTCTTACGAAGTAATGCAAAACTGCTACCGTGGACGTTAAATGTTGGCTGATGGTCAGCTTTAAAAAATATTTATATAGGTAGTGGGTATAGACTATATGATGATGACCCAACGTGGAGACGCACTCCAGGTCTCTTTTATCCAGGCTGATGTTGGGCGCAAATTAATTTTTCCGAACTTTCTTTATTGGAAAAGCTAACAGTTGGGAATGGACTTTAAATGCATTAGACAGAATACTATAGTATTTAGAAAACTAAGTCCAATTCGCTTGCTAGTTCCCCTAACTTCGTGTGTTCTGTAGCTATCTTTCGACTTGTTAGTTCGATTGTATTCGGCTCTGTCAGTTGCAATTGTCGTTCTGGCAATCTGAGCTTGACAAGAACATGTAAAACTAGGACGTAGAAGAGATTGAGTGAATCTCCGTTCTTTTTTCCTACTCGTTTATTCATGGTACACGCAGATACGGATGTGTATTATAGCTAGAATAAATAAACGAATTTGAGTTGATGCTCGTCTATATTTGCTTCCAATAGAGCGTCGTTCTACGTGTTTATGTAGAAATCATGAGTGGATTTGACAAGTCTCCATATGTAAAAGGACTGGTGAGTTAAGAAAAATATTTTCATGTTTTAAATTTTTGCTATTTTTATTTATGTTCTGTTGGTAGCGAAAGCTGTCGCCACATAGCTGCTCTGCTGCTGCCTCAATAGAAGGCAGTCATCGGATCGAGCCAACCCTTCAAAGCCATCCGGTACTGCAAATTTCGTAAAAATTCAGCCCGTCACTGCTAGAATTTTTTTCCTTTCCCGTTTCGTTTATTCTTAATAAAAAAATAACTACATAATTTTATCGAAGCAACGCAGTCGAATGCTTCTGTAGTTTATGAAGGCTCGTTTAACAAGTCCGTCTGCTCCTCGTGTTCGGTAAACAAGAAGCATTATTTTATCTAAAGAATGACAGTGATGTAGTAATTTTTCAGCTAACCAAGTCGACCTTTTTTTACGAGTAGAATTAAATATTTTGTAATCAAAAAAGGATGATACTTCATAACTTCCGCCTCATTTCTGCACTTGTCCTTTAACGGTCAGTTATCTCGTAGTCTAAATGGCGATAGTAATAGCTTTAAAAGAATGTCGATTAATTTCTATGAATATATTTTTTTGTATATTTTACACAAATATTAAAACTAGGCTTTGTTAAGAGGGTGCATATCGTTGTTCAGCATACCAAACGGCCCACATAATGGAGCATTTAAAAAATAGCAAAAATTTTGAATTTTCATTAAATTATTGTTACAGTTTTTATAAAATAGATTAAACAAGAGGTTTTATGTCGATCATTTTTCTACTGTTTGCATCCACAGATATGCCAATATTATTTTTATGTGATGATTTATGCGATACGAAAAACGGTGAATTCGTCCGAGTGTCCTCAATAAGGCCTAACTTTTTTGTTCATAGACTGGCTTGCTTTTGCATGACTTGCCAGACCGTTGTTCGCCCGACACCGACATACATTATTGTTTTAAAGACAAATTTAAGGATTTAAAGTAAGCCCTAACATCCTGATCTCGTTCGACCGAATTTCGACAGACAGTAAATCACTGAACAGCTAAATTCGACGACCAAACGGCATTTTATGTGCCTCGCTATTTTGATGCCCTTCGCCATGTCGTCTTTGGTGTTTGAACTCGCCGCATTAACCTGCCGAATGCAATAGAGCTTCTGATGAGTACGTGCTCGTTTTCGACTCACGCACGAGAGACCTCTATTTCACATACGAAACGGATCACACGCATGCGACGCACACGGTTTCCTGTCGGAATAGCGATATTACACAACAGCGTTTACTCTTTCCATTATTGTGAAGATAAGGAAGGAGGGTAAATATAAGACGGGTGAATCCTGTTAGGCAGGCAAAACAGCAGCGGTATTATTTAAAATTTCCGACCCATGGGTTTGGCTTGACATTAACCATTGTTTTCGCTTGACTGAGCAGGAATTAAAGGTTGAAATGAGGGATAGAAACATGCGAAATGTGTGTGTTCCAAGGATGAGACCGACCGGAGGGCACGCTTTCGTAAACGTAACATTAATCTAGCTCGATTAGAATTCGGTTCTTTGGCGCTTATGTTCCTGTTATAACCTCGCAACTATTCACCATGATGTCTCTTTAGATGGCTGTTGCAAACTTTCTTGCTGCACACATCAACGAGGCAAGCGTTAGCGGTATTCATGGGAGCAGAGCTAATGAGCGAATGAAGATACCCAGCAGATTAGTACGACGCATCAATTTACGACAGCATTTCACCTCTTACACGAACGAAGTTTTTGTCGTGAGATCTCGTCACTTTGAGACGATAACAACAAAATAAGTTACAACCAACGTTCTGCAAAGGATTCATGTGTGCAGTGTCAAAAGACGTGTTCGTGACGCCAATTGGCTGAACGACGTAACTCGAGTATTCAGTAAGGTTAATATTCCTATTCATAGGTTTGCACAATAATTGCACACAATAACTAATCATACAAAATGTCATCACCGACATACCAGTAAAGCTGTCATTATTGCGGTTATATTTGTTTTCCACAACAATTTTGGTGGGCGGTCTCGTTTGCCGTCTTCACCTATATCCTTATGCTACTTCTGAGTGTCAAAAACTTCGTTCGGCTTTGTTCGTTTTTGAGATGGCATATACAAATCATATTTAACTCTGCAATTAAGGGACGTCACAATTTATGCTGACTAGTCAGCCAGCACTTAACATCTACAATAGCACTTATTACTTCGTAAAACGGGTCCCATAAATGTAGATGTGCAACGGCGGGGTTCGAACCCATGCGCCCACGTGTCTCTTCCGGTCACAAGGCGCACACGAATGCGCCAATCCACCAAGCTCAACAATGTCCTTAATATGTGAACTTCTAATTGAATAGGGTATGCCCCAAAGTGTTGAGTATGGACACGAGTAGGTTGGCACTAAACTTCAGGTATCTACCTTGATCGAATATTGCGTAATAGCAGAACGCTTCAACGATAGACAGAGTAAGCTTATCTGAACTTAGGACACAAAACCTCAAACATATATTGTTATTGTGGTAACCGGAAGATTAGGCGACTTTTCCAACTGAAGGACTTGTCGTATGTTTATAGTCTTCAGCCACATAAGCTTAAACTTGCAAACTTTTTATGTTTACAAGCACTGGAAAAAATACTCGTGTGCATAGTCAATGGATCAACGAAAACACGGTATTCTTCAATTGCTTTTATGCCGTTCTTACCATTTCACAATATGACTTACGCCACTTCGCTGAAATCCAACCATTGGGCCGGTTTTTTCCACTATTTCTCGTTTCCTGTATTAAACCCTCGTCCAAATATATATTTTATTTAGATTCTCACTTGTCCAAAAGTTTTGGAGTTTTTGTTCCTGCAAATCGTGTAGGATTGCCTTACGGGTTGAAGAAATCCAGTAGGTCATATGCAGTCCCATTTACTAGGTATCATCTCATCCGACACTTGGCATTAGGTCAATTTTCAAAAAGAGTCATATATCGTTGTTGTTTTTAATGCTTTCGCACTTGTTAGCCTCTGGCAATGTACAATCAGCAAAAGTGGCTCCAACATAGTTGTATGTATAAGAATAATGAGATTTGTTACTCGCTGTTTGAGTTCAGCAAGAGATTCGATGACGTTGCCATGTAGCAAATAGAGAATGAGAAGGAGCGTCCGCTAAAAAAGTCTCTAAAGGAGAAGAAAATCTGCTCCTGGTGCCAACCGACCCAGATGCGAAATCAAAATTCTAAACAGATCTCAGTGATATATTCGGTCTCCCTCGGTCCTAGCCAATATCATCTCAGCACGCGTATCGTGACACATACATTTTGTTTCTCGACAGTCTGCCATCCACCGGGCCATCGTAGTGTCAAGTTTCACTTCTTTTTTTCGTTTCGTAAGATGCATTTCAAAAGTTGTCACAAATCGGTGGAACCGCATAAGCCCTGCAGGGTGGCTCTCTAGACTCGCTTCAGTACTTCTACTACTCATAGCGCTAGAATTTGTCGACAGTTTAGGCTGCTGGCATTTGGTACCGTTATACTGTACCAGGGCGCTGTCAAATTAGTTCTGTTCGATGACCCGCAACAGTATGATCTGTGTTTGGTGGAGACTGTAATAATCAGTGAGCTTATTGATTGTTGCGGCAGGGTATGGCATTAACACCCTGAAATATACTAGTCATGCTTCACACAATCAAGAAAAAAAGCAGATTTTATCTTAACAAAGAAAACATGTAGGTATTTTTCGATATTTTCTCAAAAGTTTCAATTAATGTTTAGCTTATTTTGAGGCTAAAAAACATTGAGAAGACTATCGGAACGATTACTGTTAGGGAAAGGGCTGATGTCCTCGCTAGCAATAGAAGAGAATGGCATAACAGCCTCAAACGACGTACGCTTAAATGACTTAGTTGGCACACATGTAAAAGTTATCATAAAATTGTTCTCTGAGCCAAACATAATATTCAGCGCTTATGTGAGATATACAAGTAGCTCACGTTAGCCCGCCACATCTGCAACTGGTGCATCTGAAACGCTGTGCTCAATCCCTGTATCAATAGTGACTATCCTGACTCCCTGCAGTGCACGAAAAGGAAATGTCCTTATTGCTACGCACCCATACATATACACCAACCTGCTTGCACATACTCCCAAGCCTCTTTGACTAAAGAGAAATAAAGAAAACTTAACCTCGATCCCGAACTATACGCTCGAGACAACTTTGCCTCCTGCTTCAACAAGAAGTCCTCACAGGGGTGTTCACATGCCTGAACTCCCAGACGCTCTGCTCATTCGTCAAGCACTGCAGTACAATTTGCGCACATTTATCGAGGATACAGAGCATGGCTTTTCTCTTAGACTTAACTTGTCGTTTGATTAGTGCCGGCGCTGTCAGTGTAGGCCCACTGTCTTGGAAAAGCATCGGCTCCAAAAATGCAGCTACCACATGCTACGATAGCTCGTTAGTCGCTACTTATTTGTCAAGTCGTTACTATATATATCGTCGTACTATAAAAGTCGTTATTTGTATAGTAAAACTCAAGGCGCAAATGCTATCGCATCAATAGATAAGTAAAAAAAAAGTATGCACATATATCTGCTTTTAGTAAAAAAAGTTTGATACGCATAATACGTTTAATTAATTTATAATAATTTAAATGGTAACGTTAATATTATTTTAGATCATGCGAATCTCATTAAAAAGACCTTACTCAATTAGTACGCCCTAATCAAGTTTCTTGTATCAGGGGAAAATAAATTTACCGTTAAATACATGATAAGGGCTGTGTTCATTATCCTAAAAACTAATCACATGACCCAGATGACTAAGAGTAATCATGCTTTCGAGAAATGTCGCCAAATTCAGGAACAAGCAGCAGGACAGAACATAACTTTTTCTGACAATCGCCTCTAGGAGCTATCAGTTAAGACACTCGTAAACACGCCCACACCACTTAACCGAAATTCATTTTACTGAAACAGCTTCAAGAATTCGGTGGGTGGCGGTAGTTAGGGAGTTTTGTGGCAGGGAAAACACTTGTGTATGTCGTGTACCAAAAAAACCACAAGTCCTTGCGGTCTTGTTACTCGCAACGGGAGTGGATCGAATCAGATTAGCAAACGGCGAAAACCTCATCATCGGACAAACAACAAAATATACCTCGAATTCCTCACTTTATTAAACAAGCTTACCCCGTCAGTTCAATGGAACACCTTTTTGGTCTGATTGATGATAGCGCTTTAGAACGTCAACAGGAATAACAAAATGATGTTGCAACCAGGTGACAAGATTCTCGTATCGATGTGTTGTTTTTACCGAGATTCGTGCATAAGTACAATGGCACTGGATAAATTAAAAACAAAGGCGCTACATCTAAATGTACAAATATGGTGTCTTTTGTGATATATGAGCATAACGACGGGCGCTCTAGGTTTATAATGGAAAATTGGAACTGCATTGTGTGCAGCTTACTATAAATAGAATATATAATGTTCAAATTTTCAGCACATCACCGCATATATGTGCGGCACCCAACGAAGGATCATCTACAGCGAGGCCCCTCTAGAATAGATCAAATTTATGGCAAGCGAGTAAGAATATCGATTAGGAAAGATGTCAAACTCATGAATTTCCAAGTGAATGAAACAAGGTGTGGCACATACTAAGTAGACGTTGTTATCAGGTAAAGATATTCTAGATATGATCGATGAAACGTCTTACAAAGTGATGCAAAAAGCGTCACCGTAGACGCTACATGTCGGCTAATGGTCAACTCATATAAATATAAGCGATATATATGATACCCCTGCATCCTACCTTCTTTTAGTTTTTATTTCAGAAAGACCTGTACAGGTCTATCATACCAGTGGGGTCGCCAAAGGTGATCCGCTTGAAAATTTTCTACCCAAAGTGGCTTTCTTCGATAAATGAGACATTCAACGTATATATATATGTATATACGTTGTATACGTATATATATATATATATATATATATATATAT